>OX451219.1:136262676-136327676 GCA_949628195.1 Phasia obesa | reverse complement strand
TGGCCAGAAATTGCATGGTACCCTGCTGTGCGCATCCGGTGTATTCAATTATTTAGAGTTTCTGTAGATTGATTAATAATAATATTGGTTATGTTTTCACGTAACCCTTAAGCATTAGATTAATCGTATCACTTAAGATTTTATGTACCTTTTATCCAGTATGGAACCATGGGTACCAATCTATGACAAAGCTGACAAAAGGGACCTTATCTTTTCAAGGGTCGAAATTTTTTTTTGATAAGATACAAAATTCTGGACACAATTCAAATTCAGGCACAAATTTAAGAAATTGACGAAGTTATGGCGTTTTGAAGTTTTTAATTAAAAAGTATAGTTTTGGAGATAAAGTTGGAATCTAATTTGTGCCTTATTGAAGATGTTAAACTGAAATAAAATCTTATAATTATGTTTATGTTACGGCTACAACATTGGGTAGCGAAATATTGACACTACATGCGAAGCACTTTGCTTGTCTGCAGAAAACACCCAGATTCTTTGGCAGGAATCGAACCCGCAATCTTCAGACTGATGGACTAGCGCGCTACCAATCAGTCTATCGATTACTAGCTGCATCAGCATCAAAATTTTTAAAAAGTATATCATGTATAGAAATGGTCTTGGTTTTATTATATGTAAAAATGTGTAGATTACTTTCGATATTCGTTTTTGATAACTGATAAATAGTGAAATCTCTTCTTTTTGCTACGAATTAAAGTATAAAAACTTCTTAGTGGTCAGATAAAGAAGGAGTATAATTAATATAACTCCTTCACATTTATTGAACAATTTAACAAAAGTATAAAAACTCATTGTCTTGGCAAAGTTTTATGTTGTGTCAGTCTTTTTTTTGCAATCTTTGGGAATTTTATTTATTACACTCTTTATAGGTATGAGTATCTATACAGAAATATTTAAAAAAAAAAAAAAACCTTTCAATGACTAGACTCTAATAGAATGATAAACAGAGCAGTAACAAGGCTGAATTGATTTAGAATTTATTTGTTACACAATTGTAAAAAAAACAAGGATAAAAACAAATTTAACGTTTTATAGTCGAAGATGATTATAACGAACAAAATATTGGTCGAAAATCGTTGAATCTTTTGTGAGCTAATAATGGTCAGGTTTTTTATATATACATATGTATATGTCGATGCAAATAAAACAATTTACTTCATAATTAGAAAAATATCAGGTGCTGTCAAGTTTGCAGTTTCTTCTCTGTTTCTCTATTTGCTCTTAGAAATGAGAAATTTTTACAAGAAAAAAGTATCGTATCATTGTGCCGAGATACTAAGGTACCTCTTAACAAAATTTTATTAAAATTCATCCACTAGTTTTTACGTGATGCGAACACAGACAGACGGACAGACAGACAAAATTTCTAAAAATTGTTATATTAAATTCCATTTCGATTATTATCTGCACCTTCAACAAAAATTTCAAAAGGCATTTCTTGTACAGAAATAGTGCGGCTTCAGGTTTATTATATGCATAGATTAACCTTCTCTGAAAATTTTAGGTGTTCACCTTTTATGGCTTTGGAGATATATAGACGGACAGATCTTGGAACAAAATTAAAAAGATCTTGCTGGACCCTTTGGGTACGGAATCTTTTTATGAAAAAAAAAATTATAACAGAAATTATTTCGTAGAAAAAGATTCACATTAAAAAGTTTAATAAATCCTAAAAGTATGCCATTAATAATATGCTTTAATTAATATAAATACACAGTTGTCACATTAGTGGAAATAAGTTGTACAATACTATTAAACAACGTCAAAACAAGATGTGCAAATCTTTAAAACATATGTAGATGAAATCCTCCGGGTTAAATTTGATTACATTTTAAAATTGCAAGCAGCACCCGCCACTTCATCAGCATCCTTACAATATTTCGTTCAGCTTTGTTTTGAAAAAAATACACACAAAATTGAAAGACTTTTACTTTTATAGTGCTTCAGATATGGTTTATGTATTTACTTTATGTAAAGGTTCCCATCCCTGGGTAACTACTCAGAAACATAAGCTGTAAATAAAATTCTATAACTTATATAAAATTCTAAAATGATTGTAGAGTTTTGTAAATAGTGTTTAAAATTTCCCGCTAACAAAAATAAAAGGTGCTACCAAGTTTTCAGCACCATTGAATCGGTTCAATTTCGTACTTTCACTACTTGTTCTGTACTTTCTCTTGGAAATTAGATATTTTTACGGGAAAAAAGTACCCTATATTTTTACCGAGATACTAAGGTACCTTTTCACAAAAAAATGTCAAAATACACCCAGTAGTTTTTACTTGATGCGACCACATACGCATAGAAAGGCTGGCAGACAGATAAAAATTCTTAAAATTGGTGTTTTTATTCCATTTCGATTACAACTCCACCAGCAACAAAATTTTCAAAAATTTTTTCATGTACATAAATCGTACTGTTACAGTTTTATAGATAATGTATAGATAATTAGTTTTTTAATGTATTTTATCGAAAAAATAGGAAAACAGCGGAACTGCACCCTTCGTGAGTGAGCCCTGCTCGCACTTGGGCGATTTATTTTTACTTATAATTAAAAAACAATAGAAATGGCTTTGATATTGACATGTACATACATATGTATGTATGTGTGCAATCGGTTCATTATAGCTGTGTTTGACTGTAATTTATATACAAAAATTCATTAGTGTTTGTCAGCTTTTTAAAAGCAAAAATAATTTTATTTTAACGGCAAATCTGTTTTTGTAAAATACGAAAATAATACAAGTTTAAATTAAACGTTAAAAATTGTAATTCCACGACTTAAATGTCCTTGATTGTGTTTGTACGTTTTGTTCGTTTGTGGTACATGAGAATTATACAAATGTTTGAATTGAATAAATTTATATAAATGCAGTGGAAAGGAAAAGTGAAATAATTTTTTCTTTTCTTTTTTCTATTTTATTTTTATCCTTTAGCACACAGAAGGTTTGCTAAAAGAAGTATTTTTTTTTTGTCCATGCCTTCGTTAAATTTATTTTATACAAAATTATTCATAAAATATCTGTCTGTTCTTGATTCGTAGTTTTATTTAAATCAAAAAGATAATTTTCATGTGGTGCTGTGCGTGTAAAAAGCACAGAAATATACTGCCCCAAATACATACAGTCAAGAAAAAAACTACGCATACACCCTACGATTTTGAAGCTTTAGAGAGATAATTGCAATAAGCAAAATAGATTTTATATCTAAAAAAAAAAAATAGGCTAAGAGCAAATCGGACTCACAGACAAATTCAAATACATATGTTTATAAACAGTGACAATTTATAAACGGTGACAATTCAGTGAAAACTTTTTTAAAGACTAATCCGTAATTTTAGTTTTTAATAACAAAAAGTATTTCAAAAAATTATATTTGGAATCGGTTATATATATTATTTGTTTTTATTCACGCATGATTCCTTTTTTAAAATTTATTTAAATAAATATTTTATAAGTATAAAATATTTATTTTCAAAAAATATAATAATCGAAATTGATTACTATGGGGAAAGCCTATCCAGATAGCTATTTCGCTAGTGCTCAACCAGCTCATCAGTGGATTTTTCCCAATTTTTCTCAATAAAAACTCAGATTCTTATGCTTAAAACTTAATAGACTAAATGAGAAGTTCAATCAGTCTAGAAAGAAAGCCAAATCTAAATGTCTAAACAAAATAAAAAACCATAGTAACCATTTCGATTTCAACAAGTTTATTTTATTCTTCTTTCAATTTTCTACATTAAGGGTTTCCATTGGATACCATTCATAATGTATCAAAAAGAGTTTTGAAAAACAAAAATAAAAATACAAATTAAAAAAAATTAAAAATACGAAAATCGTATTTACTCAGCGTGCGTATGCTGTTATATATATGGATAGGCTTTCCCCATAGTAATCAATTTCGATTATTATATTTTTTGAAAATAAATATTTTATACTTATAAAATATTTATTTAAATAAATTTTTAAAAAGGAATCATGCGTGAATAAAAACAAATAATAAAAAGTATTTCATCTATATCTGTACATATAGATTACAGGACCGGAAAATTGGGTGTCCTGGTAAGGTAGTTGGTAGTGTGCTAGTTCATCAGTCTGGGGGTTGTGGGTTCGATTCCCCACAAAGACTCTGAGTGTTTTACTACAACAAGTGAAAGTCTTTATCACTATTCCCGATAATTAAAGTTATAATATAATTTGTAATTGTATAGTAACATTTAATAAATAAATACATTTTTTGGAAATTATGTTGTTAGTGCAGCTAGTAATCGATAGGGAATACAAAACACAAATTGTTAGATTTTGGCTACTGGGTGCATTTCATTCAAAATTTTGTAGGGAGGTACCTTAAAACCTCGCTTCAAATATAGGGAACTTTATTTACGTAACAAAATATAGATAAAAACTCGAATGTACATATCTAATTTTATTGATATCAAAGACTTGGCAACACCTTTTGTTTTTGTAAACGGAAAATTATAGGCACTATTTACAGAACTCTACAATAATAGAATTTTATATAAAACCTATGTTGCAAAGTAAATATATAAACCACTAGCTATCCCCGGTGCGCTTCGTTACACACATCCACAAAAAAGTATGGCCAACCTTTAACTCGAAAACGCACGCCATTCTCACGCCAAAAATGTTTCAGTTTATATGCAAGGTACGAAGCCTACTGTTCCAGTCAAGTCTGTGTTTTGCTAGATTATGCACATTAGTATGAGGGTTACTTGTGCAAAGTTTCAAGACTCTTCAATTGTAGTTCTCTAGGTGGACGATAACGTCGTATGAGACGTGACTGTCCCAATTCAGTCTGTGTTTTGTTAGACTAAGCACATTAGTATGGGGGCTACTAGCGCAAAGTTTCAAGACTCTAACTATTGCATATCTACAGGTAGACCATAATAATTGTTCACTTTGTATAGGACGTACCAAGCCCACTTTTTTAATCCAGCCTGTGTTTGGCTAAATTATGTATATTAATAAGGGGGTTACTGGTGAAAAATATCAAATAAGAAATAAGTTGGATGGATTATGATGAATATTAAAAAAATTAGCTAAATTGGTGCAGCCATTCCTTAGTGATTCTATTACCAACGAACGATATTTGATTTTAATTATATACATATGTAGATGTGCTCAAGATTAACGTGGGCTCCTGCCACGATGGCTTTATCCCACGGAGCTCTTAACACCGAGTGAAATAAAGACGTAGACTAGCGCCCCCATTATGTAGTATAACAACACTTTACGATTGCCACCAATCGCAATTTGTGTGTATACAGTCACAATGAGTAGCAATTTATACAATATGGCAAGCCTTTCCAAGGCAAGCCTAGATCCATATTATAATCTCTTGCTTAGGGGTTTGGAGACTATTCAAACTCCGTCTGTTGAGAGTGCAACAGCACACTTGATCGACCGTGCACCACATCTGCAATAATCGATCTTAAACCACAGCCACCACGTGTACCCTCGAAGGGGACCTCACCAATAACCGGTCACAGAGAGGATAGGCTCTCCAAAGCATTTGCCATTACTGCAGTGACAATTGGAACCCCCGGGGGTATACATATGTAGATATCTGCAGCTCTATATCAAATTTACCTTCTATGATCATGATAACTCAACTTCAGATATCCCCCTCATACAGATCAAGAGATACCGCCAATTAAGCGGTATGAATCGCTATCAATACGAAACGTTGTCGCGGTTAGACACAATTTTAAAGACTTATAATTTTTTATATTCATTCATTTATTTATCTCTTTCTTTTGCTAAGTTTGTCTATACAAAAACAAAAATTGTATAAAATGTGTTTCAAAGAAATAAATAATAATACACATGTTTTCTCTTTGTGTTTCTATAAAAAAGGAACGACACCATTTCGTTATGTATTCATATGTATATTGTATACTAACTAGCTGTGCCCACCCACTTTGTGTGCGTCCTGACAATATTTTGTTCGATTTTGCTTTGCAAGTAATCCACTCCAAATTCTAAGACTCCTACGTATATACTTTATATAAAGGTACCCATACCTGGATGAAATTCTAAAATTTATATAAAATTCTAAAATTCTAAAAATTATTGTAAAGCTCTGTAAAAGGTGTTTAAAATATTTCAATAGTGATTCAATTGCCTTTTTGGCAGGACGTAATTCATATTTTATTATTATTTTAAAACAGCGACATCTATTGCGCAATCATGTTTAAAATATCCCGCTTTCAATTCATATTTTGTTATTATTTTAAAACAGCGCTATCTGTTGCGCAACCGTGTTTAAAATATCCCGCTTTCAATTCATATTTTGTCACTATTTTAAAACAGCGCCATCTGTTCCACAACCCTGTTTAAAATATCCCGCTTTCAAAAATAAAAGATACCTATTACCTTCAATGCTTTTTCTCCACTTTATCTTGAAAATATGATATTTTTACTGGAAAAAAGTATCCTGTATTAGAACCAGGATACTAAAATATCTCCTCAAAAAATTTTGTTAAAATCCATCCAGTAGTTTTTACGTGATGCGAACACACACAGAAAGACAGACAGACATACAGGTTTTATTATATGTATAGATGTGTCAGTAATGTACCATCTTAGTCACCTGACCCAAATTAAAATTAGTGCTATAATATGACATTATAATCTTATAATAATATAATAATCTTATAATAATTTCTTACTTCCTTTTTTCTCTTTTCTTTTCAAAAACTAAACTTTCAAAAGTTGTTACGGTTGCAACCATTAGCGCATAAAATGCCGGATAGGTTTAAAGTATCAAAGACTGAAGAAAAAGAAGCAGTACCTGATTATCTAATGGAGGAATCATGTACCGGAAAATTACTAAATGATATAGACGACAATGGTAAGTTTATATGGTTGATATTATTATTTTAAAAAAATAATAACTTCTAAAGGATTTTTACCTTCATTACGATCAATCAATATGAAATAAGAAATTGCTGATCTTTTCTATCAAAATATGTACTTAAAAATATTATATTATTACTGGGCCTTAAAATCCATTCCAATAGAGTCTACTGAAAAAAAAAATCAATAGACTCTACTACTAACTCTAACAAATGTATTTTTTTCTCGCAAAGACAACAATTTAGCTTTTTTAGGGGTACAACCCTATCCCTATTGTTTTCGCCACAATGTCTGTCCGTCCATGAGAGCCTTCTATCTAAAGAGAGAATATCCAAATATTCATAAAATTTGTAATACTATGGCCGTTATAACAATAAATACTAAAAATTATAGGGTGTTCCGATAGCGACGTGATTTTCATGTATATGGCCTTTTTGTTTGAACAGTAAAATTATTATCGTGAACCTGGCGAACTACAATAGGTAGAATCTTGCACAAGTAACCCTAGGGGTAATGTGCATTTTCTATAAAAATACAGACTAATTTAAGATAGTAGGAGTGGTACCTCCCATAAAAAGTAAAAAAATATTATTATTATTATTATTATTATTATTATTATTATTATTATTATTATTAATACGTATAATCTAGCAAAAAACAGATTGGATGGGAACAGTAGGCGTCATATATACCTTGCATATAAACTAAAACATTTACGATGTGAGATTAGCGTGCGTTTTCAAGTTAATTGTTGGCCATACTTTTCTTCCAAGTGTTTATTGTATTTGTGTGGATGGGTGTAGCAAAGCGTACCGGGGACAGCTAGTTAATAATAAATAGAGAAAGTATAGTAATCGTGAAAAAATCGATGTCGGGATTTCAATGGATCTTTATGTTTTAAGGTCTCCTGAATCCATTCTTCCCAGTTTCCAAATGATGTCTGTGGGTGGGTGGTTGTATATGCCACTATTTAAGTGAAGTTTCTGCAGATCATAACTTTTGACATATCAAACCGAAATTCAGTATGGTGTATGGAGATGGAGAGTTGTATAGTTTTTGAGCCAGATTTATATCAGTTGAACTCACTAGGAGGAGTGAGGAATATTTAAAATTTTTTTATATTCAGTTTGACATTAAAAAGACATTTTCTTTTTCCTTAAAATGCCTTTTAATGTCATAAAAAATATACATACATCAGGTAAACTCACTAGGAGGAGTGGCGAAAATTATTTTTTTTATATGGAGTTTGACATTAAAAAAACACTTTCTTTCCCCTCAAAATAACTTTTAGTATAAAAAAAAAAAAATTCCACACAATATTTTAGCTCCTCCTAGTGAGTTTACCTGATATAAATGTGCTTTGCAAAGTTTCAAACATAAAATTTAGATTAAGATTGTTGAGAAAACATTAAGTTTGAATTTGTTTTCAAAATTCCTACAAAGTTTTTTAATAATGGCCCTACTTGTGCTTTGTATATAAATTAAAACCCATAAAGAATTATTCTCATAAAAAGAAAAAGTAAATTTTCATTGAGGCTTAATTTCATCTTGAAAAGTTTTGACAACTTAAATGGAACAAAATTTTTTTTGTTTCTTGTTTGAAACATCTGTGATCATTTTAGGCTGAATTGTAGTTGTAAATGCCAGTAAAGTTATCTGCACAGTATTAGATACTTATGAAATTCTGACCGCACACATTTCAGATACTTTTATACACAAAAAGTTATTTATGTCGTCCTAAATATATAAATGCTCTTATCGCGTTTTATTTAATTTTACTTATTGTTTTGGCTTACATAATCCAAACATACATACATATGTACATACATATTTATTTGTACAATTTGTAATACATACAGATTAATATCTTTTTTTTTTTTTTTTGATTCGAGATATTAAATGCGTACTCGTATGTGTTACTGACCTACTGCTCGGATTTTTTCTTGGAATCCTTTTTTTAACACAAACTTCTACTTGTTTTCGTTTTCATTTTGGTTGTGTGTACGAGTATGTACATATGTATGTATGTACGTTCGCTAAACTGGCTGGATTTGATAGCTGGTTGCCTGACTGCCTGACTGGTTCACTTTATAATTTGTTTTAGGATGATATTTTTCTTTCTCGAGTCTTTGTTACAAAAGGATTTGTAACAAATACCTGCATACACATCTATACATACACGAGTATTTATAAGATTATATACATGTACTCTTCTTCTTTTATGTATTAAAACACTTTTGGTTGTTATCGTTCTAACTCTCACAGACTTGGACCAAAAATTGTGTTTTGTTGGGCTTTTTTACAGCATCTCTTTTAGCTGAAAAATCTAGGGATGCTTGAAAAGAGGTATTGGTCAACATTAAATAACTTACATAATTTCATACTAAGGAGTGGTTAAGCTTTTCCTTATTGTGTACCAAAATAGAAGCTTTTTACGCCAGACAAAAAAACCCTAGATTTTTGTTGAAGTAACATTTAAGCCAAAGCTTTATCAGATGAGCGGCGAGATGAGCATAAAAAGCTGCCACTTTTTAGAAATTCAAAAGAAATCTGGGTTCTATTAAGTGGTCATCAAGTCTACACAATTATGTAAAAGCAATTAGGAATTTATACATACATATAATATAACTGTAACAGGGCCATTTCTATACATGAATTTTTTTGGCTGGTGCAGATAGTAATCGAAAATGAATACAGAACAGCAATATTTTAAATTTTTTTCTTTTTTATACAATTTTGTAAAATGGTACCTTAGTATCTCGGTTCAAATATAGGATACTTTTTTCCCGTTAAAATATCTTATTTCAAAGAGAAAATTAAGAAAAAATTCAATGGTACTGCAACCTTGGCAGCACCTTTTATTTGTTTCAGAGGGAAACCTAAAACATTATTTACAGAACGATACAATAATTTTAGAATTTTATATAAATTTTAAAAATTTATGTAAAGCTTATGTTCCAGAGTAATTACCCAGGGATGAGTACCTCTATATAAAGTAAATACATATCTGAATCTTTATAAAAGTAAGGCCCATTATTACAACTTGCCTTTATCTAAATTTAGGATTTTGTTGGAGCAATAAATAGTTTTTCGTTATTAAAAGTAAGCTAAAAACCACTTTTAACCATCACGTACTATAAGGACAAGTAGTAGCAATGAGCATTATCCTCAATGCATTTACAAATGCAATTCAATGCTTTTACAAATTATAAACCTTGTTAAAGCATTAAAGTTAAGGAACTACTCGATATAGTTTAAAGTGACCGACGATATATGTACATAAAGTGTGAAATTACGGGCACATAACATGTTTTAATGATTGAAATTTTGCATAAAAGATTCTATCGGCAATCTCACAATCTATACATATAATAAACATTTCCTATATGTCTGTCTTTCTTTTTTTGTGTTGGCATCACGTAAAAACTACTGGATGCATTTTAAAAAATACTACTAAGGTAGGTTATTTCCAAGAGAAAGTGGAGAAAAGGCAGTAAAGGCATCTTTTGTTGCGCAAAAGATAGCGCTGTTTTAAAATAATGAGTAACTCATTTCCTGTCTGTCTTTTACTGAGCTTTACAATAATTTTAAAAATTTGAGAATTTTATATAAAGATAAGACAGAAGATGGCACTTAATAAATTAATAATGCCCCGTCTACACTAGCCATAAAATGATAAACATTAACACTAACATCATGTTAGTGTTAAGTGCAGACTCACCTTGTTAATTTTTTTCTACCTCTTTAACATTTGTTATAAAAACTTTTTTTATAACATGACAATGACGTTGTTGTTTTATTTGAGTTTGACATAATTATTTTCAAACAGTGCCTTCTGTTGCTCAGTCGTACTAAAATTTAAAATTTTATCGAAAATTTTTTGTAAAAATTTTATAGGAATTTCTTATATAAGTTTAATCGAAAATTTTATTAAATTTTATCGTAAATTTTTTCTAAAAATTTTAACGAAAACTTTTGGAAAAATTATTTTAAAAATTATTTGTAAAAATTGTATCAAAAGTTTTTCCAAAAATTTTACAGATATTTTTTTGCAATTAAAATTGCAATATAAATGTGCCTATTAATTGCTCCTAGTTCCCAGTGGGCACTCCGTGGGTCTACCTATTTTGCTTTCTTTAAAGGCCTTTAATATAAATCAAAGCAGGAACTCCTTACCAACCTAAAAACTATAACCAAATAGTAACTCATTTCCGTCTGTCTGTCTGCTTTTCTTTTGCGTTCGCATCACGAAAAAACTACTGGATGGATTTTAACAAAATTTTGTGAAGAGGTACCTTAGCATCCAAATTCCAATATAGGAGAAAGTGGAGAAAAAGCAGTGAAAGTACGCAATTTCCGGTTTAAAGGTACTGAAATATTCGGTTTAAAACTGGGATATTTTAAACACGGTTGCGCACCTCTTATTTTTGAAAGTGGGATATTTTTGAAAATTGGAATATTTTAAACACGATTCCGCACCTTTTCTTTTTGGAAGTGGGATATTTTAAACAAAATTGCACAACAGATGGCGCCAATTCAATAAAATTTGTGCATTTGGTTTGTATTTTTACTTTGTGGAATTACATTGTTATGAAAATATTTTAAACAGCTCTTACAGAGCTTTACAATAATTTTTAGAATTTTAGAATTTTTATGTATATATTTCTATGTATATCCTTTACCACCTGTGAATTGTTAAATATTGTGAGGTGGATTTTCATTCTTATAGAATATCCTTATGTGCCTTTAATTTATTAAGCTTTTGGCAACTCCGTTTTCTTAACAACAATTTAGGCTCGTAAGCTTTTCCATTCACACATGCAAACACACACACGCATACACTATATACAGACACAATTTGTCAAGGATGTTTTAGAGATGCTGCTGTATAATTTACGCTCCATATTTTCTTAATGGTTCTTAATACGCAAGTCCTTATTTCGACATGGACCTTCTCAATACGTTTTGTAGCAGCAGCTTATACACTTTTCACTTTTAAGGAAAAATCAGTTCAGTTTAGTTGGAATTTTCACAAAGTAGCACAAAGTTTTATCTCCAGAAAACAAACTTGAACGCTATTTTTTAACTACTCGAAAAAATAAAAAAAATAATATAGAATACTAAAAAAATGGAAAATTAATTTTTATTAATCAATTAAAACATTTACTTTAATCACAAGCACAAATTATAGTTTTTAAACAACTTTTTATTTAAAAAAATATATTTTTTTCCAAATTTGTTGAAAACATGAAAAGATGATTTTCAGAAACTTGCATTTATTTATGTTTAAAAATAAAAATTTAAAACGAAAATAAAAATTAAAATAAAAAAAATTACATAAGCAATTCTTCATATTTCTTGGGTGATAATAAAACAAAGAATTTCTTTGACACAAAAAAAAGCGAAAGAAATTAAACTTGAACAAAATTGTTATTTTTAAATATAAAAAACAAAACGAAAAACTGAAAGGCAAAAACATGCAGACTTCAAAGGGTATGTACCGTCTGTCACCAAAGAAAAATCTTTATTCTGAATGTTGGTTAAAAGGATAATTGTATTGAAAAATCACACAATTAAATCTTTTAAATAGACGCAAGCATGAGCATGAATAAAAATTAAACAAAAAAAAAAAAAAAACGAAAAAACATACTAGTAGAACTTAGAACAAGCAGAAATACATACAGCATTCAAATCAAACGAAAATCATGTTAAATTTTCATTTATTTTTCACTTTCTCCCTCTCTATCTCTCTCCCTCTCACTCGCTAAAAATTAAAGATTGTTTGTGTATTTAGTGGATTTTTAAAAGAAAAATATAAAAATCAAAAGCTAAAGCTAAATTTAGAGCTAAAGTTATAAAAACGTGTTGTTTGAAGAAGAGGAAAAGAAAAATAAGCAAAATCTGCAACAAAAAATAAAAACAGCAACAATTTAGAGGATTCTGAAGTAAAGGAATTTAATAATTTATTTAGTCGGCAAGTGAGTGAGTGGAACACGTCTGGCATCCAAAATGACAGACAACAATTTAGGGGATGAAGCATCCGAAATGGAAAATAATGTAAATGAAACTAACATTGAATCTAATCAAAATGGTAAGTTAAAACACAAAAAAAAAAGAAAAACAATATAAAAGTAAAAGCATACAATACAATACACACATCCATATGTATGTATGTACATATGTAAAAAAAATCTAAATCAACATTCATTATATTCCTATAAGTGTGTACATATGTATATATGTAGGGATGTGTGCATGTGTGTTTGCAAAAACAAGAGTGTAAAGAAATGAAAAACAAAAACAAGAAATCCATCACCAACGGCATTTTAACCTACTTTGTCTCTTAGCACACAAACACACACACATCCACACACATTCACACTCATACAGACTCTCACTACAGCAACAAAACCCAGAGATTTTCATTTCCTTTCCCTCTTCACCCAATAAACAGCCAATGAACTGAAACGAGCCGTTTAAAACGACTAAATTCAAAAGCAAAAAACCAACAATAACAACATCAACTAAAATCAATTCAAATTAATTCATGCCCATCATTGATTTTATCTTTGAAATACGTCAACTTAAATAACAGCAACAACACACTTGTTTACTCTTATTAATTACAACAACAAAATAAAGAATAATATTAATAATAATAATAAAATATGTAATTATAATAATCGCTTGTGTGTTATGTGTTAAGTATGTAGATTTAAAAATAAATCATCTCATCTTCTCCTTCAGAGCGATACTCTTACGATAACAATAAGTGATAAATTCCATAACTAATAGAAAACACTTCTGCACGAAACCAGCAGAAAATAGCCCGCTAGTTCATTCGGTGGCAATATACACACATATGTACATATTCCTTTCATTTTCAAAAGAAATTTATCAAATAACTAGCTGAGCCCGCCGCCACTTCGTCAGCGTCCTTTCAATATTTTGTTGAATTTTGCTTTGAAAGTAATCCACACTAAATTTGTATGACTCTTAGGGCCATTATTATAACTTGCCAATAGCTAAATTGACGATTTTGTTGGAGCGATAAATAGTTTTTCGCTATTGTAAGTAAGCTAAAAACAACACGTACTTTAAGGACAAGTTATAGTAATGAGCATTATCCTCGTTATTATAACGAAAAACTACTTATCGTTCCAACAAAATCCTAACTTTAGCTATTGGCAAGTTATAATAATGGGCCTTATTTGTTATAATGCTACAGTTAGTTATGCTTTATGTATGTATTTACTTTATGTAGAGGTATCCATCCCTGGATAATTACTTAGGAGCAAATACTGAAAGGAACAAATAATAAAATTCTAAAATTTATATAAAATTAAAAAATTATTGTAAAATTCTGAAAATTGTGTTTAAAATATCCCGCTTTCAAAAAAAAGTGCTATCAAGTTTGCAGTACCATTTAATCGGTATAATTGCTCTTTCACTACTTTTTCTCTATTTTCTATGGTACCTTCTTATAAAATTTTATTAAAATTCATTCATTATTTATTACCTACTGCGAGCACAGACAGACATACAGAAATTTACAGTTTTATTATATGTATACACTAGCTGTGCCCGCCAAGTCGCAACAATATTTTAAGGGATTTTGCTTTAAAAGTAATCAACACCAAATTTTAAGACTCTTACTTTTATAGTGCTAGAGTTATGTAGATGTAACCATCCCTGGGTAATTACTTAGTAACAAATACTTTATATAAAATTTTGAAATTTATATAAAATTCTAAGATTATTGTAGAGTTCTGAAAATAATGTTTAAAATATACCGCTTTCAAAAAAAGGTGCTGTCAAGTTTGCCTTTAAATCGGTAAAATTGCGAACTTTTACTAATTTTTCTCTATTTTCCTCCCCATATAATTTTATCAAAATTCATACATTTTTTACCCATCCCTGGGTAATTACTTAGGAACAAATTGTTTATATAAAATTTTAAAATTTATATAATATTTTAAGATTATTGCAGAGTTCTGAAAAAATATATCGAACTATTGTATCGATAGTTTTTTAGTATTTGGGTAATTCCATGTCAAATCCACCAAATGAAAATTGTTTTCAAATGTACCTTTCCCGATTTTGTTGACTTTCTTAATCCTCGAAAACGCACGTGTTTCTCAGGAAGCCTATGTTAAATTTAGATTGTCCCTATTTCAGTTATCTAGATATAGGATAATTATTTTGTTTGGAGGGTACCCTTGAAAACACATTTTATTCTGGAGGGTATTCTTGAAAAAAAAAAACTTTATTGTGAGAGTACAAAATTTTAACACTCTGCCTATTTCAGTTCCCTAGGTTCACTTTTTATGCGAGTTATACGTCGAATGTTCCAACTTAACCAGTTTCTTTCCTCAATTGTAGTACACAATTTCAAAATCTTGCTTATTATAACCAAAGGCCCCCAACCAAAAAAAGTGGTTAAAATGAAAATGCATTAGTTTGCTAAATATTTAGCAAAGTGACATAAACCTACCTTGTTGAAAGCTGGTATGCTCTGATTTAAAATTTTTACATGTTTTGTTCTCTGTGAGATTCTCGTTGAGATTGTGTATGTGCTTACAGACCCTTAGGGGTTTTCCTGGGGGATCTTGATTATAACTCCTAAGTTGTCATCGGCGTAGGAGAACATATTTTCTATTGGGGGCAAAACTACTTTTATTCGAAAATTGTATTATGGAAACAAAAATATAGTCCAATTTTTAAAAATTCTGGGGGGTGGGCAACAGATTGAATGGAGGAGGCATTGCACCGCCCGGAATGACCTTTTTACGCCAATGTAAGTTGTATAAGGATAACTATTGACTTTGCATGGCAGTTACCACCCTATTAAAAGCATTCAATTACTTTACCATTTGTATCAACCTTTACTCCAGATAAAGCAGTATTATTCTTCACGTTTCTATGTATAAGGGCAAAACTGTGGATCATTAAAATAGATCTTGTTTGACACATTCAGAGGTTGTTTTAAAATGCATATGAAGAGAGTCATGGGCTCAATCTACGACAGACTTTGCCAATAATTTAATTAATATGAATAGCAAATGCTGCTATTGTTTGTAAAAAGATATACATACATCTGTGAAGGATTCGTTGCAATAAGGAATAAGTGCTTAAGTCGACTTAAGCAAAATTAAGTTACTGGGACGTTTGGAATCTCTGTCCTCCAAGTACCCATGTGCAACGTTTTAACCACTTTGTACAATTTCTAGCCAGTACAGTATCTAGCCCGATTTTCATCCCAGTCAGATGATATTTTATGTTGTGTCACCTTCACAGTCTTTAGCTAAGAAATCTTATCTTTCCTTGTATCATAGCTTCTTCAGCACAATTTAGATTATCCACAACCAGCTGGCTTTTACCATCTCTTCAGGTTTGCAGAGGCTAAAAATTGCAAGATAATTTTTGAAATTTTTCCTTTTTTTGTATCCTTCAGTTTCCGGATCATTTTTTTTATTACCAAAATCAAACTTCAATACGTTCCATGAACTACAGGGAGAATATAATGATCCTTACACAAAAATCCTTTTTAAAAGCACACATACATATGTAGTATGTACATGTGTATTCACTTTCTTGCATGCATGAACACGAGTACATACCTTTACACCGACAACGGTATAATAATCGCACACAGCACAGCACATGCTTTGTGAATGTGTAGTTAGTTAAACTTATACATACATACATACATACATACATACATACATACATACATACATACATACATACATACATACATACATACATACATACATACATACATACATACATACATAGAAATCCACCTTAACCACTAATTCTCTTGTGTTTTCGAGTACTGTGTGTATGTATGTGTTTCTCCAATTAAAATTCGATAAACATGTTCGTAGATATTTTATTTTAATGATGAAAGAAATGTGTATTTTCAAAAAATGTTTGTTATTAATTTTAAGTAAATTTAAACTTTTATATGTTTACAACGTGTGCCCACACACGTTGTAGGCGTCCTAACAATATTTTGTTCGATTTTGCTTTGAAAGTAATCCAGTAGTACCTTTAAATCTGTAAACAGAATCGGCGTACTTTCACTGCTTTTTCTCAACTTTCTCTGGGAAATAGGACGTTTTTTCGGAAAAAAAATTATTCTATATTGGAATCAGGATACTAAGGTACCTTCTCACAAAATTTTGTTAAAGTCCATCCGGTAGGTTTTACGTGATGCGAACAGAAAAGTGTAGATTTAGAGGGATATCGGAGCAGACTACCATTGTTCTTTAACGATTGCTGGTATCCGATTTACGACTAGCTTATTCTCATTGAGTCTCGTGCTGCCACTAGCCTTTACTCACAACTATCGAAAAGGATCTATTAAGTTAGTGGTATACTTCGATATCACCCCTACATTAATATATAAAAGATACCCCACAGTTAATATGTGACTGCCAGTGGTCCTAAGCCTAATGCTAGCAACTGATGGACATTAACAAATAATATAGCTACTTTTCCAGGCTCAGTCTGCAAGCATCGTCCTGTTCGACTTGTATCTTAGTCATGACTTGTCACTTAAGGTGGTACCCTTATTGTATTCTAGAAACTGTCTGGCCTTCTTGCAGAGGGGTTTGTGGAACAAGATTAACGTGAGTACCTGCCATACTCGGCCTAACCTCACGGTGGTCTTACCACCGAGTGAAACTTAGGCGTAGACTAGCGCCCCCATTGTGTAGTATAACAACACTTTATGATTGCCACCAATCGCAATTTGTGTGTATACAGTCACAATGAGTAGCAATTTATACAATATGGCAAGCCTTTCCAAGGCAAGCCTAGATCCATATTATAACCTCTTGCTTAGGGGTTTGGAGACTATCCAAACTCCGTCTGTTGAGAGTGCAACAGCACACTTGATCGACCGTGCACCATACCTACTTAATCGATCTTAAACCACAACCACCACGTGTACCCCCGAAGGGGACCTCACCAATAACCGGTCACAGAGAGGATAGGCTCTCTGTGGGGCTACCGATTCCCGTGGTACCAGTCCTTTGGGCACTGGTCAGGCCTCGAAGAGGACCCGTGTTAAAACAACAGACCTTTTCTTCCAGATTCAGGCTCTAGGAACCCTAGCGTCTGGTGCCCCTATTTTCCCCGAGTGGACCGTGTCAAAGCATTTGCCATTACTGCAGTGACATTTGGAACCCCCGGGGGTAGTTGCAGAGGGGTTATTGCCTCCGGAGTAGCTTTAGGAATTAAGCTTTCCATGTCTTGTATTCTTGTCCATCTTTTTCTTGTATTGTCCATCTCTTTCCGCATTGGCCAATAAAAAACGGTTTCCTTCAGAGACTAACCTCTTCACCCTTTGAGAGGCTTTCCTGCTCGTCCTCTCCTGCTCTCTGTGCTCATGACTTCTCATAGCAACCTAATGGATAAGGTTAATTTTTGTTAAGAGAGTATAACTTTTCTCCAGTCGAATTAGTATAGCCGGTCTGCTCCTACCAGTGACAAGACCTAATTAGTAGCCTGTTACAGGCCGGCCACCCCTTACCATTGCACCTGCCATGCGACGGTCATAATTAAAACTTAGTTGCTAGAAGTTTTTTGATGTTTAAATTTGTTTTACTTTATTTACTACTTGCTGATGCGGTCAGATTCATTATAAAAATCGGGTGGTTTAATGACAGACAATGAAGCCTGTTAAAATTTTCGTTTTGAGGGTTTTTTTTCGGAAAAATTAGAAGCGAAGCACAATGGACCAGCAGAACTACGAGTGCGATATTTAACACCCCGACCCAACGTTCTTCAAAAGAACAATGTGTATTGAGGCCTATATTTTCTTAAAAAGTATATCGCATCTTAAGTACAAAAGGGTCCAAACTCAAAATACTAAAATTTTCAAGAGAGTCAAAAAACTGTTTATGTGCAGAAGCAACACATTTAAGATAAAAATAGACATAACTGTATTTTTCCAGTTAAAGAAGATAGTGATGTGAAAGAAATTTTTGCAGTAGTTAGAGATATGTACTCTGAATTAATTTATGGAAAAACTTTAGTTTTGGGAAATTTTGAGTTGTGACCCTTTTGTATTTAGGGTGTGATATAGGTTTTTAATTAGAACTACGGCAACAAAAATTCCTAAAATAATACGACTATCAAAAAGAATAATTTCTCTACTAACACTACTAACACCTCACTCTATTATTTTGCTTAGCAGTGTATATAGTTAAAAAGGTACAAACTATATATTATTTTTTCATATTTTATTTATTTTATCTTCTAACTTCCAAATAAAAATAAATAAGTCCAGCCAGTGCTAGACAAAAATAATGTATGTTTCATGGTTTTTGATATCATCCCTCTGATATACCACCAAGAAAAGGAATATTCCTTTTATTCTTTTTAGTCGACTGTAGCCAGGTTCATTAAGTATATGAGGCGCCAAAGGATTTGGATGACTTCCAAGCATCTTTAAATGCGTTACTGCATGATAGCATGTTTAGATCTTTGTGGATATTTGAGTTTTTTATATAATGTAGAATCTTATTTTGGCGCCTTTGAATTTTTCCCAAGTTGCTAGCTGAGGCTGTGCTCCATGATTGAATTCCATAACACCAAATTGGTTGATAATCAATTTTTTGAGGGTAGAGTTTCTGCCAATAAGCCAGTTTAGTTGGACTGCCGTTTTATATTTTGCATGAGTCCCTACGCAGTGTGAAAGCTATATGAATACACTTTTGTTCATTCACCTCTATTCTCCATTTCTTCAACCATCTTTCCAAATTGTCTATATATTAATGGAAACGAAGTGTTGTTATTGAAATACACCACTATCACTATTATTTAAGAAAATGGTAGGACCCTTGAGTTGCAATTAAAAACAAGGAAGTAAAAGTCATGAGTTTTCCAAACATATGAATGTGTCAATTGGCAAATCAATTAACTCCATGCTATTATTATACGTTATTGGCAACTTGAAAAACCCCATTTTTGGGGTCTTTCAATATGCTAATGAGTCCATATTAAATCTTCTAAATTACAGCGTTTCAGTTTATGTAAATCAAGAGGATAAGAGAAGTTTCAAAAGCAATAAAAAATGTCTCTCAATCAAGTGAAGCTTTGATATTTCTTTCATATTACATACATACATACATACATACATATATGTATGTATGTAGTAAAACTCAATATCTTGATATTTCTAAGAGATATTTATCTGTATTTTCTTTTTATTATGCATACATATGTATATGACGCAAGCTGATGAAAGTTGTATTTTATTTTGAAGTTTGTATTTCAAAAGTATAGTTTTGAGATAATCGAGGTTGGACAACTAATTTGTGCAAGTTTTCGGTTGGTTAAATTGCCTAATTAAGTGAAAATGAGCACTTTACGATTTGACTTAGTTATTATAATGTTTATGTTGAATTCCCTCGACTCAAAAAATTACCCACCCCCTTTTTTAGGAGGTAGTGGAAAAAAGTAGTAGAAAAAAAGTGCGGGTGGCAATTCAATAGAAACTTTTTTTTAAAAATAGAGTATTAAAAAATGTTTCTATGCAATGGTCCCCCATTGCGCATATTTCAGAGTTAAGAATTTTTCATATGAGCGTTGAAATTTCATATTTCGTTGAAATACGATATTTCTTATAAATGAGATTTCTTAATTTTTATATTTATTTACGATCATAATTGAACAATAAAAAATAATCTGTCTACACATGAATGAGTGCAACTGTTAACATAGGTATGTACATACATATATTTATGCGAATGCTTGATACGAACACTTTTCAATGATCTTTTCATTTATGAAAAATTAACAAAATTTCAAATTCTCATATATGAGCACTTCCGTGAAAAGCAAAATATTTTCTCATTTATTCATTTTTTAAATAGAAAGCAAAAAATAAATCTTCTCGCTCATAAATGAACAAACACAAAATATTTGTTAGTCTCTCACACATGTATGAAAAGAAGCAGAAAAAACTATATAATCACACATGATTGAGCAGAGAGTGAGCATTTCGGTACTCTGATATACATATACATATGTTCACATCTAACTTTTCGGTTATATTCGATTTTTAATTACTTCCTCCAAATAATTAATATCATCATATCGGTTAATTAAAACTCATGCAAATAATAATTTTTCGATAATCTCAATTTATTTATTTTATATCTTAAACAATTACATTATTATGATCGATTTATCAAAAGTTTTTTTTTTCAAATTCCCTAAATACTCGACTTACTCGTTATAAGTACAATAAAAACAATCACAGCTTATCGAACTTTGAAGGTAATAAAATATTTTGCAATCTATTCGAACGATGACAATGACAACTGACTGCAGTTATAAAATGAAATACATCCTGCCAAAGTGAAGAATACCAATTGACAACCATTTACACAGTTGCTGTTGCCTACAACACACCTATTTGGAATAAAGCCATCAACAGAAAACTGAAGTATTTTATTTACAACTTTTAACAACAAATCGACGAAAACAATTCTCTTGAGTTGTTTTTTTCTTTTTGTTTTTGCATTTTTTCAAATA
The DNA here is from genome assembly GCA_949628195.1 of Phasia obesa. Taxonomy (NCBI): domain Eukaryota; kingdom Metazoa; phylum Arthropoda; class Insecta; order Diptera; family Tachinidae; genus Phasia; species Phasia obesa. The sequence goes on along the minus strand of OX451219.1, from coordinate 136,306,224 downwards.
TTTTTTTCTAGGATTTTGGCTAAAGGTAGGCTACTGTGAACAATTTTGTATCTATTATAATCTACTTATAACGATGAAGAAAAAAACAAAAACAAGAAAACAGGAAAAGCAAAGGAAAAAAATGTGAAAACAAGTCCTCTTATTTTTCCAACTGAATACTCATTTGTGTTAATCATCCGTTACACACCGTCTCCTAGAAGGAATGAAGTGGCAAATATTGAAATATTTTCATAACTTATAGAATTTTTTTGATTAAGCTGGAATTAAAGCATTTACACCCACTTTGCCATTTGTAGTTTTCTTGCACACACAGAAGAAAGAAAGAAAAAATTGTTTGCACCGATTAAAGGTTTTAATTAGTTTCAGATTCAAATTTAATAAATTTTGTTGTTTTGTAATTTTCTTGCACACACAGAAGAAAAAAATTGTTTGCACCAATTAAAGGTTTAAATTAGTTTCAGATTAGAATTTAATAATTTTTTAATTAATTAATTTTATATTTTATTAAAAAGAATTTAACATTTTTTTCTAATTAAACAAATCAATTGAATCAATTAAAAATTTCATTAAATTTGATCTGGAAACAATTAAAACCTTTTTTGTAGAGGATTACGAAGCAGACCGCTTACTTCATGGGTCCCTTTTCGCCCCCTTCGTTCCTCAAATATTTCTGATATTCAACTAAAAATTTACGAATACCTTACATTAGCTACTCTCAGACTAGCGACTGATACATCTCGACATTCGTTATCAACACAGAGTCTAAGATAATTGCTAACATTTGCTTAAGGCTAAGGTCTGCATAGCATCTCAACTTAATATGTATGAATGTCAACTTCTGTTGCCAAAAAGTTATCGAAATCGTTATTTTGACAGATCAACAACTGAAAGTGAATGTAAACAAGCATACAATAAATAGCAAAGTGGTAGAAAATCAGATTTAAAATACAAAGAAGTGTTAAAATATAAAATAAAATAAATACAAATATAAAAACAAGTAAGAAAAGTGATAAAAAATAAAATAAAAATCAATCAAGGAAAAATAAATTTTTTTAAATTCTAAGCTCTTTTATTTAAAGCCATTTTTTCTTTCATTTGGTTTTAAATTGGATCCACACCCACTGACATTTTTCTGCTGAACGTGTTGGTGGTCCACAACTAATGAGCTTTTGGGAAATTTCTTTCCTAGCTTCTACAGTGCATTCTTTTGTGTCACCAAATCCTCGGACACCATGGGCAATATGTGGGTTATTTTCCGTTTATTGTATTATTAGCTAAAATTGTTGCCTGGTGGTGATTTTTACCATTTTGTAATTTACAGGCAAAAAATATACATACATATGTATGTATTCAAATTTTCATTCTTACTTTTCTGTTTAACAGCCTCTTTCAATTGAAATATCTTCAAAGCAACCAGAAAAACACGGTTGCCAGTCAGTTGCTAGTTGCCATTAGTAATATAGTTTTGGCAACTGGCAACGCAACTAAAGTTCGGTTGCCACCCGTAATCGTCTTATTAAAAGGATATTTAAAAGTAATTGCGAAGTACTGCAGCTGGGAAAAGCGTCTTAGCACTTTATTGAATTAGATCTCCAAAATTCTTACTTTCATTTTAGGCCATTTTACTTGAGCGCAAGTACTCAAACATTTCATTGCAGCTTTAAGATTTCAAAAATAATACGCAAAAATAATGCAGTTTTTGTTCGTATTCTCGTGTGGAAATAGTGTATAACAACAGCAGTAATTTAGCATCTTCATCAACAACATTATCGTTCACCAAGTTTTACATAAAAGTGAATAAGGCTCGATACACAATACACACACTTATATACACGCATGTATAAAATAATAATTCTATACATATGCACACACACACTCACACGCGCGCACTTATAATTATATACATCTGTGCATACGAATAAATGGCAAAATATCTGTGTGCGTTTGTATGGATACATTTTAATGTGTGGGTATACATATTCATATGTATGTATATGACCTAGGTTTAAAAATATGTATATAATTGTGTGTTAGTATCACAACGATTTCACTTCTGAAAGTTTTTTATTTTGTGACAGAATTAAATACGAGTGCAAATCAAAAACTGGAAAAGTATAGTTCACATTTGTATATAACAGTGTAGATATATATGTATGTATATACATTTCAAGTATGTATATGTGTATCACCTACTTACGAAATTATGGTACATACAAGCACTTTTATTTGAAATGTATGTGTAATTTATATTATTTTTTATTTTATTTTGTTATATTTTAAAAAAATTGCAAATAAGATACAAATGCCATCTCTTTAATTTTTATATGTATGTTTTTAAATTTATATACATACACATACATATGTATTTATTTATTTATGATCTTGTTTTTGAATTTGTAGTCGCATAGATAGAATTTGGTAAATTGTACGTATGTATATATCTATGTGAAGCGGAAAGGTGAGGGTGGTGTATTAAGTCTAAAGGTGAGAGAAAGTGAGCTAAACTGATATATTTGTTGTTATATGTATGTATTTATACATAATACATATGTATGTATATAAATATGTTATAAGCAAATGGCTATAAATAAAAACGCGCACATATACATACATACATACAAATGTATGTACATGCAAATACCATAGATACACAAACACTATTGTCAGTTATTTGTTAACATTACAGGTCACAGGTCTTTTGAGTTTGATGAATAAAAATGTTTGCTTTTTGGTATTTTTTTTTGTGTGGGTATATATTACAAACAAACACATACATACTATGTATATACATACATATATACATGCACTAATTTATAAGGCTGTGTAGGGGCAAACGTATGTATGTAAATAGAGTACCAGGAATGCAAAATAACAAGCAAACATTGAAAGGTATTTTTGTTTTCGTCCTAAATAAATCCCAAATAAAGAATTTTAATAAAAATTAAATATACAAATTTAGTTTTGATCCTAATTATAGTATAAGTATGAAATCTAAAAAGTCTTACTATTGCTAAAAAAAAATTGTAAAAAAGCCAGATATGTTAGAAACAAAACGTTCCATGTTTCATTAAAATCCATACATAAGTTTTGATTTTATTTACAACTAGCTGTGCCCGCCACGTCGTGGACGTCCTGATTTTGCTTTGAAAGTATTCCACACCAATTGTAAGAATCTTACTTTTATAGTGCTTCAGTTATGGTTTATGTCTTTCCCTAGATAAAATTCTAAAATTTATATCATTTTCTAAAGTTCAAAAAATTATTGTAAAGCTCTGGAAGAGGTGTTTAAAATATTTTAATAACAATGTAATTCCACAAAGTAAAAATACAAGCCAAATACAAATTTTATTCAATTGGCGCCATCTGTTGCGCAATTTAGTTTAAAATATCACACTTTCAAAACTAAAAGGTGCGCAACCGTGTTTAAAATATCCCAGTTTTAAACCGCAAATTTTTTTTCTCCACTTTCTCTAGGAAATGAGATATTTTTGCGAAAAAAATATCCTATATTGGAATCAGGATGCTAAGGTACCTCCTCACTAAATTTTTTTAAAGTGCATCTAATAGTTTTTAGGTGATGCGAACGCAAAAGAAAAGCACACAGACGTACAGACATGCGGAAATGATATACTATTTTCTTATATCTATAGATTTGCATTTAAATGGTATTTCATTTTGAATAAACATTACAGCAGCATTACTCTTATATTTGATTAGTCATCAGATTAGATAAGTCAACTCACATGTCTTACATGGCTGTCAATCATTAGTACATTTTACTTTATTATTTATTTATTAAATTATATGTTACAATAGATTTAAAAATGACATTCTAACTTTATTTGCCGAGCATAGTAACGAAGACTTTCAACTTCACTCGTTGTAATGAAGCAACCACATTCTTTTGTGGGAATCAAACTCACAACCTCCTGACTGAGAGACTAGCACACTACCTACTAGCCTATCGGGGCACATCTATACATTTAATAAAATTGTAACAGGACCTTTTCTATACATGAAATATTTTTTGAAAATTTTATTGCTTGTGCCGATAGTAATTGAAATGGAATACGAAACACTAATTTTTGGTATTTTGGTCTTTCTGTCTATCCGTATGTCTGTGTTCGCATCACGTAAAAACTTATAGATGAATTTTAATGAAATCTTGTGACCAGGTACCTTATTATCTTGATTCAAATATAGGATACTCTTTTCCTGAAAATTACCAGGCCTTATTAGCTTGTTTCAAATATAATATACTTTTTTTTCGGAAAAATATCACACTTCCAAAAAAATAATGAAAATGTAGTGAAAGTACCCAATTTGACCGATTTAAAGGTACTGCAAATTTGACAGCACCTTTTATTTTTGAAAGCGGGATATGTTAAACATTACTTATAGGACTATAGCATTATTTTAGAATTTTATATAAATTTTTTATACAACGTTTAAGAAAATATCAAAAATCTATGTATGTACCTTTTAAGATTCTCGTGATAGAAGGCGCCGACAAACGGGCATCGAATCGACAGACATTGTACCAAAAACAATAGCGTTACGTTCTTACGCTTTGGGTGTGGAACACTAAAAATAAACTTGGACGATAAAATGAAGGTGTACTTCGAGGATATAAAAGAAATTTAAAAAAATAAAAAAATCTACAATATAAGGAATATAAAATATGGAAATCATTAAGCTGGCAACTTGCTTGCCACACTCTATACATATAATAAAATAGTAACTCATTTTCTGACTGTCTGTTTTTCTCTTTGTGTTCGCATCACGTAAAAACTACTACAAATTAAAGATGCCCTTAAATATAACATCCTTGACAAATAAAGATAAGAGCGTAAATGTATTAGTACACGTATTTTTCAATATATATACATACTAGCAGTGCCTGTCACTTCGTGGGGTTCCTGATAATATTTTGTTCGATTTTGCTGTCGAAGTAATTAACACGAAATTTCAAGGTTCTAATTTTATAGTGCCTGAGTTATGCTTTATATATTTCTTTTATATAGAGGTGCCCATCCCTGGATGCAATTCTAAAATTTATATAAAGTTCTAATATTATGGTCAGTCGTAAAGTAACTCCGGTTTAATAAACAACTCTCGCGTCATCGTCATTATTTGTTAAGGGCGATCAGGTCTGATTCTGTTTAATTCACCTCGAGAGTTTTGCGTCTCACTCTCGCATTGGCTAATGGTTAGCCTCTGATAACTGTATCGAACTACGGTTTTTACTGGTTTTTTTCCATTAACCACATGCTTTTGTCGATAATTGTCAACTGTACATTTATCTAATTGTACTTACTGTTTTAAGATATGAAACTGTAAAATAACAGTATGTACGTATGTGTAAATAGTTCAACAATTGGAAAGAAAAATCATAAAAGAAGAGAAATACACAATGATACCTATCGTCGCGTTTCTTCTTAAACCACGTAAGCGTCGTTTTTTCGAAATTGACTTTTTTGGTTTTTATGGTAGAAAATAACATTTGCCACCAGACTACATTCTCATCTTAACAAGTTTGTATGAAAAATAAAAAATCCATTTTCAAAAGCTCGTAAGTGCCATAAAAATGACATTTGCATGCAAAATATAATGGTTTTTATATTTCAAGTTGGAAATGTTAAAGACTTAACCACTAAGTTTTTTGTATTTAAGAATAAAAAAATCAAGAAAGTTACAGGCCAATTGGAGCATTTTTGGTAAAGTTAAAAGAGTTTTTTTTTTTTTGATAAATACAAAAATAAATGTTAATTTACACACAGAAATTTGCAATTTGTTGGTTGCGCCAAAACCACGTAAGCGACAGATTTGGCTACAATTAATTGTAAGTAAAAAATTAAAAAAAAAAAACAAAAGTTTCTCTACCCTTCAGAGAGTCACACAGCCATGTTTTGTAAAAAAAATTGTTTTGAAACCCATATAAAAAAAGTTATTAAGTTGTTTTCGTTTTCTGAAAAACGACTTTTTGGCGCTTACGTGGTTTAAGAAAAAACGCGACGACTATGTAAGATTTAACAAGAGGAAAAAAGTTTAAAAAAATGGATAAAAGAACCTGGTGGAGACCAAGAAAAGAACTCAAAATTGATATAAAGAAGTAAATACACAATTGAACTTGGTGGACGACCAGTTACAATCCTCACAAACAGTGAGGATTGTAACCTCACTTTTTGACCTGGTGTAGTACCAATAAAAATAACTAAGATTGATACTGGTGGAGAGCAATAATACTCTAGGAGTGGACACTGGCGAGCCTACTTCCTGTGGAAAGGTACAGATCGGCTGGATTTTCCGGAAAAAACTCCTACTTGTTGATAGACCCTGGCAATATAACACACAAGTGTTGGCCATTTTAAACCAAAACCAAAAAAAAAAAAATAATATTATTGTGGATTTCTGTAAATAGTGTTTAAAATGTCCCTCTGTCACAAATAAAAGGTGCTGAAAAGTTTACAGAACTTCTAAATCGCGAAATTTATTCACTACTTTTTCTCTATTTTCTCTTGGAAACGAAATATTTTTGCGGAAAAAAGTGTCCTATATTTTGTACCGAGACAAAGTTTTATTAAAATTTATGCAGTAGTTTTTACGTGATGCGAACAGAGACAGACAGACGACAGACACAAATTCTAATCCTTTTCGATTACTAACTGCACCAGCAACAAAATTTTCAAAAAATATTTCATGTACAGAAATGGTTCTGTTAAAGTTCAATTATGTATAGGTATGTACAAATATAGATACATATAAGTAATTTAATTTTTACAAATTATGCCTGTTTTTCTTTTTTTTTGGAAAAATCAACGATACAGATTTCCTCTTTTAGTATTTCCTTTTATAATTAATTTATGACTGTTTTGTGATAAAAAAATAACCATTTCTTCTTTCATCTAGATTTCGTGGCTTTTCATTGGTAGCATTTTAATTCTTTGAATTATAATTTAATTATAAAAATGAATATGAATATAATGAAACAACATACTTGTATGTATTTACCAGTAAAATATCTCTTATCTGAATAGAAATGTGAAACGAAAGCAAAGAAGCTAAAAATACCAGTTGAATATTTTCATTACAAACGTACATGCATACGTAGCAGTGAAAACCAGATTGCATGAGTTTTTTTTTTAGAAAAAACTATTTGTCATTTGGTTAGACCAAGAGCTTAAAAATTACTTCAACTTTGAACGGATTTTGTATTTTTTTAGAACAAAATTTAATCTGAAAAAAGCAGCGTAAAAGAAAAACAAACAAAAAGTGGTTCATGTTAAACTAAGTAAAACTAAAAAAAATAAATAAATAAAATTGAAAAATGTTTGTTAAGAGTTAGTCATAACATTACCTTTAATTTGAACTACATCAGCCGATATTGTTGGCTTTCGAGATATTAGAAAGGCATTTGCTGGTTTAAACACTAACAAAGTCTTTGCCCAGTTGTAACAAGATCGAATATGAAGGCCTTTTAGAAGGCCTCTAGAGGCACAAGGCCTAACGTTCTCATTGCATTCTCATATCTTTTTTACATAGGTTGCTATTGCGGAGCAAGCCATCCACTATCGCTTCTGCCAGCAAGGGCCCAGAAGGTCTTCCGAAAATTGTCTGCCATAGAAGGCCTTCAATTTAACGCCAGGCAGAGAAGAAGAATTCGTAGCGAGAGAAGGTCTAAGCATGCCTTATAGAAGGCCTAAAGTGAGAAAGCCTGTTTACTTTTACCACTGTGGGTGGTTTTGAAAAAAAAAATTAAAAGAAAAGAAACTAAACTAAACTAAACTAGATACTAAAGGATATCTTTGTGTAGCATTAAATTATAGTTCTTATTTTAATTTGATTCTACGTCTTGAGTACTGTCTCCCAAAATGGAAGGTTTTTCTTATTGACATGGAACTTAAGCCAGGATTAGTTTACACAAAGGCAAAGTCATATAGATCTATAAGTCTTTTATCAAAAGTGTCATAACTATTTGAGAAACTATTAATTACTAAACTCAACGCAATTTAAAGCGATAAATATATTCCGAATAATTTATTCGGATGCAGACAGTACAGCACTAACAAATTAACACAAACTAAATTAATAAAAATCCTTGAAAAATGTAAATAGTGTTTTGGGCTTTTCTGATACGTGTCTCAAGATTTTGATAAATCTGGGGCAAAAAGAAATAACTGCTCAAGTAGACTTAAGCTTTGTTATCGTTAAAAACTCATTTATTCGAATGTGTTCTTTGTGAGAACGTATAACGACATATTTCTTAAATTATAAAGTTCCGACAGAAAGAAAAATTAAACTCATCTCTTTCAAAATTGGTTCTCTAATTGTAAGACGATAATAACAAACTACATCCTCTCCCGCTTACCAGGACGCAGGTATGTAAGCGAATAAGTTTTCTTTATAAAATTTTGTGAAGCAAAGAGACCTCTCTCGCTTATGTAAGCGAATAATTTTTTTATAAAGAATTTGATAAAAATCATACCTTCCAGAAGCAGGTTGAAAGGGAGAGTCTATTGCTCTCTCCCTTACAAACCTGCTTCCAAGTAAACCTAATTTTTTGTTGGGTAGGAATAAAGTAATAAGAACCAGATACAAAGTCTTAAAGTGGCCTACTGCAAAAATACACAACAAATAATAAGCAGTTTTTCTTTGTAGCCACAGAATTAATGAAAGAAACTATACTCACATAATATCCACTCACACTTAATACACCTCAACTCTCGGACGTCAAATAGCTTTACATACTTACATTTTTATCGATGCTTTACCTGAAAAAACACATAAAATAAAAATGAACACAAATTAAGTTAAAAGAAGTGCCTTATTGGCAGAAACGTAACCCAAAGCTTGGAATTTTCTATTCTCAATTCAAACGTTTAACCAATACGGACAGCGTTATGGTATTCTATTGTGACGCACTACCTTTCATGAAATTCAAAGGCGCCAAAATAAGATCACTACCGCTGTCTAATAATTTAACCATTCACTATGATGCACTGCATGAGCACAAAAAACAAAGCTCATAAGACACTCATAATATGAGTGGACAATAATAAACAGCGATGACTAGCGAGCTGCATGGGATGAGCAAGTTCGGATAATTATGAATAAAGGCCGGAGCACATAGAATCCGTCATACGTTATACGTCGTCTTTTTCAACGTTCAAAAAAATTTGAAATACAGGTTTTCTAATGACTGTTGTCACTATCAGTAATTCTCCGACAACGCAAAGTACCGAAGTTGGGCAACTTTTAACTTTTGACGTACGTTGAGAGCTATAAATTGGCTTCTCTCTGTTTCTCTCTCTCAAAATTAAATTTTTGTGTTGAGTGGCGGAAGGAAAAGAAAAATAAATAAATTAAATAAAGTAAAGTGGTGATAAAAGCTCTTCAAGTGTTGTCTTTTCTGATGTAATATCTGTCAACAAAGTATTCATTGTGTCAACTTCTTCCTATGTTACTTTGATTTCACTTGAGTACGTCAAAGTATAACCTATGACGGATTCTATGTGCCCCGGCCTTAAGTTTAACTCATAATTACAAGTTTGTTGAACATAATGACAATGACCAAAGGCGATTTCGCGGTTATTTGACCAAATACAAAGCAATAAAACGGTTGCGTTTGAATTCCATTTGGATAAAAAATTTTAACTGCAAAATTAAGCCATAATTTCCAGAAGGCTTGTCGTCAACATAACAGGCTGATGGTTGTCTAAAATTAATCGTTTGGTAGCCACAACAGCTGGATTTTGATGACATTACGAGTGCCGAGCACTGTAAGATGTCTTGCTTGACATTTTCACGTGTAAAAAATAAGAAAGTACTATTTTTAGTTTTTCTATTTTGCAAATCTCCTACTGTGCACAGTTGTATTTCAGACTTTAAAAGATTATAAAAATAAATTTTCACAAGCTCCCTTATATCGCTTAAGGTTTATTAAAATACACAACTTTAGTCTATTACTTAACTTGTGAACAGGCTGTTATATTGTATTGTTATTCTGCTAAGTGATATAATAAACTGTCAAAATATGACAAAAATACATTCATATGTAGGTATGTATATGTGTATGTATTTATTTATTCACAACATACTGATAACATTCAATTGATTATCGTGTAACAATTTTTAATAATTTGTAATTTTAATTTAAATTGGATAAATTGGATAAACAGTATAAAAGCACTACTACGATGAACCATTGAAGATAAAGTAAAAAAGATACATTTTACACATATTTTCATTATTTATTCACTTAGTCCCAGGTATAGTCTTCATACAACATTGTAAAATTGTATTAAATGAAACCGTATTTATATCTAACTTTTCAATGCAAATTATCAAACAACGAGTGCATCGATAGACCGATTGGTAGCGCACTAGTTTATCAGTCTGGAGGTTGCGGGTTCGAAACCGCCAACTCTGGGTGTTTTCTGCAGATATACAAAAAACTACGCAGAGGGTGTTGTCTCTTTAAGAAATAAAACTGGAGTGGCCTACACTCAACTTTACCATACCAAATGGAAACAGATATTTTTATGGATATATTATATAAAGAATAAAAGTTCAAAGTATATTCGAATCGAAAAATTAAAGATATTCGGTTTGGGGTGTTAGGTAAACTACCCCTTGCCCCTTCCCGATTATGGCCATAACTTATACAGCTCTTCATCTCCATAAGCCAAAGGCACATACTAAATTTTATTTTGCTGTCATACGGTATGACCCGTAGAGCGTTTACAAAATTTGGGATTAAGTAAACTACTCCTTGACCCCTCCCGATTATGCCCAAAATTCATGCAAATCTTCATCTCCATAACCCAAAGGTACATACTAAATTTCGTTTTAATATATCATACGGTATGACCTGTAGAGCGTTTACAAAATTTGGGAGTAAGGTAACTACCCCTTGCCCCCTCCCGCTTATGCCCAAAAACTATACATCTCTTCATCTCTATATACTAAAGGCACATACTAAATTTCATTTTGATATGTCAAACGGTAAGACCTGTAGAAATTCCACAAAAATAGTGGCATACACACCCACCCACAGACATCATCGCGAAAATATCCAAAATGGATTCAGGGGACCTCAAAACATATAAATCCGTCGAAATCCCGACCTCGATTTTTTTCATGATTACTATTATTACTACGTATGGTAGCGTAAAAAAACTATTGATAACTTGTTAACGATAAACCCTTAATAACGATAACAGTGAATTGTTCACTTCACTTCACAAGTCATTGTTATCGTTAACAACATAAAATAACAATTAATTACGTTTAAGATTTTAAAAGAACAATCAGATGAAATTCGAAATCAAGCTTAAGTTCGTTTTATTCTCTCTAAGAAAGAATAAATTAAATTACAAATTAGGTGATAATATTATTATTCTTTCTTAGAGAGAATAAAACGAACTTAAGCTTGACTTCAAATTTCATTTGAGTGTATAATAAATAGTTCGAGTAAATAAAATTTCAAATTTTCGATTTTAAAAGAATTTAAATTTTGATTGCAGAAAAATGTGATGGTCAAGCCGCAGATGAAAACAACGAAAAATCAAACATTGAACCAGGTTTATATTTATACGATGAAGAGGTAGATACAAGACCGCATATATCGCAATTTATATCATCACTTGCCAACTATGAAAATACTATACCTGCAGCAACTGATCCAGATGCTAAAGCGCCAGCGCCCTCGGCGCGTATGGGTAAGTGTGTTTGACACCAGTTTCCATAAATTTTTTCCTTTTTCCCACAATTTTTCTTTTTTTTGCAATTGTATTATTTTGGTTATTTGCCAATGACTTAACCTTTTTATTATTGTATTTTTGTTTTTTTTTTTAATGCTAAGGATTAATTATAATGTTTTGCTACTCTTTGTGATTTTACATTTCTGTGTTTTTTTTTTTTTTTTTTTTTCTTTTTTGATTTCAGGCACACTAATTGGTGTATTCTTGCCATGTATTCAAAATATTTTCGGTGTGATTCTCTTCATTCGTTTAACATGGGTTGTTGGTACTGCCGGTGCTATTTGTGGGTTTCTTATTGTTCTAACATGTTGTTGTGTGGTAATTATGCTAAAAAAAATCGACAAAAAAACAAAATACATAAAAAAAGAAAGAAAAAAATATAAACTTAAACAAAAAGCAAAAAGCATTAGCAAGAAATGCAGATTGAATTAAAATCCTTTTTGCTCTTGTTGTGGTGTTTATCTTCTTTTGGGTTAAATAGGATTTGCATGAGTTGTTTTTCACACAAATGAAAACAGAACGATGATGACCATGATGCTCTTTTACACACCTGAATTTCAATGGATGGTAAATTGATAAGGTTAAACGTTGTATGCAAAATAAAAAATGAGCTTTTAACATTTTCCATTTTAATTAGAAACCTGTGTACTTAAATAGGATAACCCAGCAAACATTAAGAAAAATGCAAAACAAAATCATTAAAATTATATCAAATATTAATTGGGTTTACGGAAATTAAAATTTAATTGAAATTTTTTTAAATAAAAATGTACTTCGAAGACAGTCCTTAGATCTTTAAATCTTGGCAATCAGAAGCAAATCATAAAACGCCTTAGTTTAATGCTTTCACGAGGCATTTTGTAAGCTAAGTATAATTAGAACATACATACATATGCTGTAAGCTGAAAATATGATAAATAAACGAATTAAAATAAAAAAAAAATTATTTGCGGGGAAAGTAACCAGAAAATTATTGCATTTCTATTCCGTTGAAAAAGACGGTTTTTTGAAAAGTACATTTCTAAACTTAAACAAATTTTTAACCGTAGGGGAAGGAAACTAACACATGGCTTGTCATGTAACTAGTTCCTAAGTGATATCGACCAGTTTGAATTCTAACACTTTCTATGAAAGGGACCTGTCACTTTATCACGACGATGGCCTTGGAGGGGGGTCAGTTTGCGCCGTTAAGAAACTCTGTTATATGTATATCTTAGAGCTAACCTTAACGTGCTCCAGGAAAATGCTATATTTTTTAATACGCTTAAATCAGTTACATGATGTATCCATAACTTCTTGTTAGTCGATAGACTAACTGGTAGTGCGTTAGTGTATTAGTATGGGGGTGCGGGTTCGATTTAATCTAAAGACAATTTTTTAATGGGAACGCTCTGGGAAGTTACACATTATATGAGTCAAAAGCCGAAAAAATTCAACACCAAAAAAATTTATTTTAGTTTTAAGTAAAATTATTTTAAAAATAGAAGACAAACCATAACACCAGAAAAAAATAATGGAAATCGAAATCATTAACAACAATGCCGCTCTCCTACACTACCCTGTGCTTAAGAGTTTCAATAACCTCTTTTTATTTGTAATTTATTCAGAACAATCACTCTAAAAAGACTTTTTATACTAAAGCACAAGTATTAATACTTTTAAATAAAATGCAACCCTGATCTAATCGCTGTTATAAATTCTTCGAAAACAATAACAATTCATCATTTCAGGGTTTCAATTCCCCCAAACGTATATATAATTGTATTATTACTGTCCTTGACCACGGTGTATTTAAGGTTCCTATAGGCATTAGGGCACAAAACCACTTTTATTTCAAAATAATATTAGGCCTCTATCAAACCGTAATTTGTAGACACTTGAAAATTTGCAAAAGATGCATTATTATTACCGCTATAATATATAGTAATAAATAAAAATTAAAACTTAAACTAAGTGGTGTCCCGAATTCGACGCACGGAAGGGCAATAGCGGAAAAAATTAGATTTTCGAAAGCGCTGCTTTCGGTTATCTTTTTTGTGATTTTTATACTATATAAGCTAGAGGTTAAATGATTGATATATAATTGAAAAAAAAGTGATTTATATTTGAGAACAAAAATTATCAAATTTTTCCCTGCTCTACGATGATCAACTAAGCCACACGTTCAGTCAAACTGGACAAAAAAATAGAGTACTTAACAATGTTTTAATTTACGGATTTTAAGTTAGTATTTAAAACAGCTATGAATACAAAAAAGCTCCGGCTTCCTATGAGTTGTAGAAGGTCACTTTTTAAACTAGACGTTATTGGCCTATCCGAATACAACACCGCAACGAAAGGAAATGATTAGCGTACGCCTTTGATAACAGATAACAGTAACGAATTTTAAATTTTTTTTCCTAATATTGTATTTTTCTTGTGCATATAAATATAAATAGTAGATGAGGTAGTCTGCTATCAAACAAGAAAAAGTTGCAGCACAATATCTTTCTTACGTGCAAAACTATGTGCTTTTAAATATGAGTACATTATCCCGTATTTATCAAACTTTTATCAGGGAGGCTACTGCGTATTTCGATTCGAATGAAATCGTTTTCGAAACACAATGTTAAAGTCATACAAATTCGAATGATTTCCTTTTTGAATCGAAATACACAGTAACCCCCCGGTTTATGTTATTGATATATGTTATGTTATGCTACTGTTATGTTAACAGTAGAATTTTTAAATTAAAAATCGTCTAGTTTTTAGCTCAGAAAAAAAATTCAAAAAAATTTGTTAAAAATTGTAATTAATATTTTGAAAAAACGGACCATGGTATCGAAAAACTCAAAAATTTTAATTTTAAACTGCTTATAACTCGCTCCTTTTAAAACATAATTTAAGGATTAATACATCACTTTGTAGGTATTACCTAGACCTTTAAGACCATGTATAAAATTATAGAAATGCTAAGCTCTAAAATATTTGCAGGTGCGAGGTACCAAACTTTCAGAATACATAGTGCCACCCCTGGCAAGTGGATGGTTCCCACCGTCAAAACTCGAGCTCAGATACTCCTCTGTTATACCCATATCCAATTTTGGATCTTTCTGCCTAGCCCTTTACAAATGGCTGAATTATTTCCAAAATATTTGGATTCTGTCCCACTGTGCTACGCATAGTTTAAGTATATACATATATGGCCTTATCTTTTGAACCGTGTATATAACTATGTCTGCTTCAACAGCAAGCATAAAAATTAAAATGAAAACTTAAAAAATTTTACTTCTTTATGATGTGATAATAAAAACTTATAATTTAATTTAATTTTTCTTAGTTTTAGGTTTTTTTATATAAATGTGTAATAAGACACAAATCTTATTATGGCAAAGAAAGTCATAGAAATAAGCAAAACAATTTTTCTAAAAAGGGCTCAAGAAGAGTCGCTCAGCTCCCCGGTCACATTGTATCATTTCAAAGTTGTTCACTTTGATAAAAATCACACTTTTGACCCTGAAAATAATTTTTCGATACACCACTTATTAACAAACGTAATATGTAGATATTCCGGGGTATAAACTTTATCTTTCAGGGCACGTAATATCTCTATAATTTTTTGTTTCATAGCTACGAAACCATTTTCAACATTCTCCTATCAATACTAATTGCTCTAAATCTTTTTCCAAAATAGACCATGTTAACGGCGATTTCAATGTCCGCTATTGCCACAAATGGTGTGGTGCCGGCGGGAGGCAGTTATTTTATGATATCAAGGTAACATTTGTTAGAATTAACCAAACAATATTTGATCTTATACCTGGGCTCTCTTATGATTTTTTCCCAAGATCGCTTGGACCTGAGTTTGGCGGTGCGGTGGGTATGCTGTTTTATACGGGTACAACTTTAGCTGCGGCCATGTACATCGTTGGTGCAGTTGAAATTGTTTTGGTGGGTAAAATTTTTATTAAGTTTCAATCTTATTTTAACGTTTAAGTGTAAAAAAAAAAAACAAATTATTTCTCTTAAAGACGTATATGGCGCCCTGGGCCTCAATCTTTGGTGATTTTACTAAGGATGCTGAAGCTATGTACAATAATTTTCGAGTATATGGTACTATACTGCTAGTGTTCATGGGTACGTAGAATCATAAATGTTAAAAAAACAGATTTTTAATTTATTAAAATTTATTTTATTTATTAGATAAGTTTAAAGAAATATTTTATGTATTATTTTTTTTTTCTTTGTAGGTTTAATTGTCTTCCTGGGTGTAAAATTCGTAAATAAATTTGCTGCCGTAGCCCTGGCTTGTGTCATTTTCTCGATAATCGCCGTGTATGTTGGTATATTCGACAACATTAATGGCAATGAAAAACTTTAGTAAGTTTTCTTCATTCAAAATTGTATTTAATTTAAAGCGTAGAAGCAATACAACTGTACTAATTCCAACATTATTATTTAATTACTAATTTTCATTTCTATAGCATGTGCGTTCTTGGAAAACGTCTATTGAAGGATATACCCATCGAAAATTGTACCAAAGATGACACATTCCTTACGGATTTATATTGTCCCGAGGGAAAATGTGATGAATATTTCTTAAGTAAAGCAACTCAAGTGTAAAATATAACAATGAAGATTATTTTGTTATTATTTATCTCTTGCAGCCCATAACATAACAAAAGTAAAAGGTATAAAGGGTTTGGCCAGCGGTGTATTCTATGAGAATTTAATGCCCTCCTTCTTAGAGGTAATGCTTTGTTAGAATGTAACGGTGCCACCAAAAGAAACAACAAAAAAAAACTAAATTATATTTATGCTTTGTTTCTTATTCTTGTAGTTCGGGCAGTTTATTTCATATGGAAAGGATCCTGAAGATATTGAAAATACATCACCCTCATCGTACAATCAAGTCATGGCTGATATAACCACATCATTCACTCTGCTCATTGGTATCTTTTTCCCCTCTGTCACAGGTTCGTTTAATTTGTTGTCTTTTATTTCTTTATCCTTCGGTTAATTGTTTAATGTGATTGCTAACGTTGTTTGTTCGTCTGCTCGTCCGTCCGTCTGTCTGTCTGTCCGCTCTTTTGTTGCAGTTGGCTGTTGACTGTTCAAGGAGTAGATTTAGTTGTTGTTTTTATTGTTGTACTAATCACACTAATTAATTGAATGTTTTATTTTTTATATCTTTCTTTCTCTGTTTATTTGTTTAACTTTTACCTCGCAGGTATTATGGCCGGTTCAAACAGGTCAGGTGATTTGGCAGATGCCCAGAAGAGTATACCAATTGGCACAATTTGCGCCATTTTAACCACAAGCACAGTTTATCTATCATGTGTGTTGTTATTTGCCGGAACTGTTGACAATCTATTGCTGAGGGACAAGTAAGTCAAACACTCTTTTTTTATTTTAATTAAACTTATCGCATAAATTCAAAAATTAAAATGTGATTTTAATTATCAGCAATTAAATTTAGAAGTGCGCTTAATTAATTCTTTTAGCGTGTATGTGTTACAAATAAATATGCAAATATTTCTGATTCAAATTGTTTTAAATTTTACATAATTTTGTATTGAAATCATATAACGTTATGATAATTTTTGGTTTTTACTATAAAATCACGAAATTTTTAAATATAATTAGGAGGAAACGTGTTAAAGGTACATATATACATATATATGTATATAATATATATACGAGTATATAAACGAGGAGAATTCAAAAAGTTATTTCAAAAATCATATAACTTGCACTAAGAATATACAACAAGCTGAAAAACATATTGGTTAGTTGCTGTCATGAAACAAATCTACTTGAATACCCAAGGAATTCAAAGATGAGCCACGGCATATCTTTCTTAGCTTTCAAGACTATCTATAATCCTATATTGACATTAATGCTGGCAATTTATACTACTTTCAATTACTCGATACTACTCAATACTCTTTAATTAAGCCTATTACTCTGTTCGTATTTGTCAAAAATGTTGAGCAACATTCTTTATTTCACAAGGAGAATTTTACATTTAAAATGTGGTGTCTATCTCGCGATTTGGACGAATTTTACGATTTTATTGTTTTTAAATAAAACACATTGTTCGACAAAATTTTCCACAAAAATTTTACAAAAAATTACACATGAAATAATGCCCATTTGCTTTATTTCACAGTTTTGATAAAATGTTGCCAGAAATATTTCAATGTTTTCCCACAGCAAAAACAGGGTACTACTTCTGCAACATTTTTTCATGACTTTTTCATAGAAATTTTGTATGTATGTATGTATGTATGTAATTTGACAGCATTCCGCATGAAAAACTGAACAGAGTACCAGGCTTATCTCGCAATTTGAACGAATTTTACGATTTTATTGCTTTTAAATATACCATATTGTTTTACAAAATTTTTCACAAAAATTTTACAAAAAATTAAGCCTGGTACTCTGATCAGTTTTTCATGCGGAATACTGTCAAACTACATACATAAAAAATTTGTGTGAAAAAGTCATGAAAAAATGTTGCTGGAGTAGTACTCTGCTTTTGCTGTGTAAAAACATGAAATGTTTCTGGCAACATTTTATCAAAACTGTGAAATAAAGCAAATGAGCATTATTTCATGTGGAATTTTTTTGTAAAATTTTTTGTGAAAAATTTTTTAAAACAATGTGATATATTTAAAAGCAATAACATCGTAAAATTCTTCCAAATCGCGAGATAGACACCACATTTTAAATGTCAAATTTTCGTTGTGAAATAATAGATGTTGCTCAACATTTTCCACACATTCGAACAGAGTACTAGGCTTTAAACGTGAAATAATGCCCATTTGCTTTATTTCACAGTTTTGATAAAATGTTGCCAGAAACATTTCAATGTTTTCTCACAGTAAAAACAAAATTTTTTCACGACTTTTTCATAAAATTTTTTTATGTATGAACAGAGTACTAGGCTTAAGGTACTAAATAGTCAGTCCTGTTTTACATTATGCATCTTTTTGGACTCTCATTCGTAGTTTTAGTTTTGTAGTTAAAAATGTAAACAAATGTGTTCATTCATACAAATTCCACGATATAAACACAAATGCAATATTAAAGAAGAAAAGATGCATAATGTAATGCGGCATTTAGTACTCAATACTTCCATTTACACAATCGCAACGAAGTTTTATCGATGTATTCGCCATATATTCTATTTAATTTATTTCTAAAAATTCTTCTCGAAAGATATCGATTAACTACTTTTGTATATTGTATATTGTATATGTATTTGTATATTGACATCAACCTTGCCAAGGCACCAGAAGAGATACAGAAAATTTAAGGCCACCAATCTGCCCAGCATACATTTTTTTAGCAATTCAGCAACATCAGACCATTTCATTTGAGGCTGCGGGCAAAAAGCCACGCCTACCTATATCTTTTTTTTAAACATTTTTTCAGGTTGTTTATATTTTTTTATGGTTAGAATTATTTTCGTTTGCTTTTTTTTGTTACTAAATATAAGATGGCGACAAAAAGATTGCATACAGATCTGGGGTCGCCATAACCCCCTGTTTTTAGGTTGTTAGAGTCTTTCTGCTTTGATTTGTATTAAATGCCTATGGCGTGACTGATCAGTAGCTGTCACAATCGCAATTGTTATACAGTATGTAGCTGTTTCAGAGCTTTTCCATCCATTTTTACCAATAAAACGTGGTCATACAAAAAGGCATCAGTCATCGCCACTAATAATCTTTTTTTTTTTTTTTTTTGTTGTTTATGGAGAAGTTTTTAGAAAATTATTTTCTTATTTTAGCGGTTTTTGGTTGATTTTTTAAATTTTTTAATTTATTAAAGAAAGCGATTACTTCTGACAATAAAAGATTTTTTCAAACCTGCCAGATTATGGAACTCAGCTCTTTCTTGAAAATAAAAATATATGTATATGAAAAAATAAGAAATCTTTTCTTAACTTACGACTCTGTATGTTGCACCTATTGCTTAATAACCAACACTTAAATTTTCTTAATAAATTTGTGAAATATCTTTTTTATTGTTTACTTCAGATTTGGTCAATCAATTGGTGGAAAACTAGTCGTGGCCAATATGGCATGGCCAAATCAGTGGGTCATTTTAATTGGATCGTTCTTATCAACACTCGGTGCTGGATTGCAGAGTTTAACCGGGGCACCACGTCTTTTACAAGCCATAGCTAGAGATGAGATTATACCATTCTTGGCACCATTTGCCAAATCATCAAAACGCGGTGAACCCACTAGAGCTTTGCTTTTGACCATACTCATTTGTCAATGTGGTATATTGTTGGGTATGACATTAAACAATATTATTGTTAATTATTTAACTGAAATTGAATTAAAATATACAATTAAACAAAGGTAATGTGGATTTATTGGCGCCATTGTTGTCAATGTTTTTCCTTATGTGCTACGGCTTCGTTAACTTGGCCTGTGCCGTACAAACTTTATTGCGAACACCCAATTGGAGGCCACGTTTCAAATTTTATCACTGGGGTTTGTCACTTATTGGTCTAACTTTATGTATATCGGTTATGTTTATGACATCTTGGTATTTCGCTTTAATTGCCATGGGTATGGCAATTGTGATTTACAAATATATCGAATACCGTGGGTAAGTTTTAATGAAAACATTTAATGAAAATAAGTAAAAACTGTATAAATAATTCTGTAGAGCCGAAAAGGAATGGGGAGATGGTATTAGAGGTATGGCTCTTACTGCGGCCAGATATTCTTTGTTGCGTTTGGAAGAAGGCCCACCACACACCAAAAACTGGCGTCCCCAGATATTGGTGCTCTCGAAATTAAATGACAATTGTATGCCAAAATATCGTAAAATTTTTGCATTTGCTACCCAACTTAAGGCTGGTAAAGGTTTGACCATTTGTGTGTCCGTCATACAGGGTGATCATAGTCAAATTGGCAATCGTGCCATAGAGGCCAAACAGGCTCTGCAAAAGTATATGGCTGATGAGAGAGTTAAAGGTTTTTGTGATGTGTTGGTGGCTAAAGAAACTGGTGAAGGCTTAAGTTCAGTGTAAGTTTTAGTTATTTTTATTATTATTATTTTTATTTATTTCATTTGCTTGCTTGGGGTGAGTTTATTTAACCATTGTTGGTTGTGCTAAAATTTATAGTATACAGACAATTGGTTTGGGCGGCATGAAACCCAATACAGTAATCGTTGGTTGGCCCTACAGCTGGCGTCAGGAGAGTAAACAAAGCTGGAAAATCTTTATACAAACTGTACGCACAGTTGCTGCCTGCCATATGGCATTGTTGGTGCCCAAGGGTATTAACTTTTTCCCCGAATCCAATCATAAGGTAATTCACGTTTTGTAGGATAAAGATTTCAGATTATTGTTGTAACTCAGCCTGATTTTAAGATTGGCGGTAATATTGACATCTGGTGGATTGTGCACGATGGTGGTCTATTAATGCTTTTGCCATTCTTATTGAAACAACATCGTACATGGAGAAATTGCAAATTGAGAATCTTCACTGTTGCCCAAATGGAGGATAATTCGATACAAATGAAAAAGGATCTCAAGACATTCCTGTATCATTTGCGTATTGAGGCCGAAGTCGAAGTGGTTGAAATGGTAAGATACATAAATGATAATCACTTTATCCAATTGCAAACAACAACAAAATGTTTAATTCAATTACAGATGAACAGTGACATCTCAGCTTATACTTACGAAAGGACATTAATGATGGAGCAAAGAAATCAAATGTTGCGTGAATTAAGATTAAATCGCATTGAAAAAACCAAAGTCGTATGTACATCTTTTAATTTCCATTTACTTATATTGTTAATAACTTATTATAAAACAACTTAAATGGGGACATGAAAAAAGAAAAGTCTCATATGGTTAAGCAAAACCTATGAAACTTTTCCATTCCGCAATTTTAACCTCTGACACCAAGCTAGAGATGCCAATTTAGAACTAGCTTGTTGGAATCTCGGCATTCGGGAACTATAATTAAAAAATAAAAGAACCGCGTATCCGAACTAATAAATAAGAACATATAAACAAAATTAACTGCCACTACTCAAACTATACCACACAAAGAACCCCGATACAGATGGTCGCATTTCCTAAAAAAAATTTCTTCTACAATCCACTTTCTTATTTTTGGTACATTTTCGTTTATTAGTAACTTTTGATTTTGTTTTGTGAATTTTGGGTTATCGAAACAACAACTAAAAACCAATAATATTGATAATGTGAAAAACTGGGACTCTCCCGATTTACCTGATTTTTAACAGCGGAATTTCAAAAGCTATACCTGCTAGTTTAGTGTAATAAAAAGTACTTTAAAATGACTCTCCTACCCATAAGGAATCAAAATATATTTTTATAAAATCAAAAATAACACTGGACAACACAACTTTTGTTTCCTTCAATTTTGCTTCTGTTATTGGGTATTTCCATGGGCCTGACTATAAAAAAATTTTCTGATAGATTACTAACAGCTTTACTTTTTGAAATATACACTATCAAATGATCTCTTGCAAGATTTCCTTGTATAAATGAATTTATCCTCGTTACAAACTCCAACAGCAGTCTGCCATCATATGTAAGTCCTTCCTTCCCTGTTAACACTCGTCCCTTGTCATAAGATTCTGATGACAAGCTCAACATTGTCGTCAGATTTCTTATTGCCTAGGAAAATTCTCATAACCAAAACAAATGAATTGGAAGCATTGCATTCGATTTCAGCCATTGATTTCACAAAGTTAAGATCTTTTAGAAGTTGGCTAGTCTATGGTCCATTACAAATAAAAGCTTTCAATTTTTCTGTGCTTAATACTAGAAACTTGCGTAAGTGAAAATTTAAATATTCGCCTCTTTTGTCAAGCGCTTTTACAAACAGATTCATTATGCCGAATGTGGTGGAAAAAACGCACTTTTATTACATTTCTGGTACCAACTTTTAACTTTCCAGGGTTAATTCAATTTACTTTCACAACGCAAAAGTAGCAGCCATAAGGGGGGACCATAACCGTAGACATTCCACACATTTTTGGCATACAATATGAGGAATATGGCTTGTGCTAATAACACAATTTGATTTTATTGTATTGATAATACGAAGCCATATTTAAAACAACAACAAAATATATTTTAGTGTCCAATAAAAAACGAAAATCAAAGGTAAAATAGCAAAGGAGAGTGGTTAACCAAGGCGAATTGATATCAGATAAAAGCACTACGGCAACAACTACAACAAAACAACAACTTTGACATTTTACTAACATACATATATAAAATTATATATTTTTGACATTCGCCTATAACTTAAAACCTGTTAGAGAAAAATTGTTGCTGTGTTTTAAAAATACGCATCAATTTCAGATTGAAACAAAAACAAATCACAGGAAACAAACAAGTTTGGTGTTTTGTTGATCAGTGTAATCATATTAAAAATATAGAACGAAATGACAACCTGCGGTGGAGGGTGTAATAACACATGTTATCTTATTACTAAAATCGTAGGATCCGGGATTTCTAAGCAGGATTCAGAATTGGCATTCCTATACTAAACAAACAACAAACTCATTAACAGTGCTGCATTTAACAAATACACTGGTATTCATATTCACTCATTAATTCACTCAATCAATCATTCGCTTGTCACCTTGAAGTGTTTATGTCTTTTGTTTTTCTTTTGTAAGATTTTATTAATTTCTATTTCTTTCAACATTCAAATCATTGGAACATAATAATTTTTAAGTTATTTATTAAACTCTTTTTATTTTTTATTGTATTCGTTCGGTATGGTTTTCTTGTTTTCGATTTAATTTATTTAAATGCTTAAGTCCATTTATTAATATTTATAAATATTTTCTATTTGTATGACTATTTGTTTATAAACATCTTAATTAATTCTAACACTACCTACTTTTGTTTTTGTAATATCAAATCTTAAACATAAAAAAAAAAAAATTAAAAAAAATTAAAAAAATAAAAACAGAATTTAGTGGACAAGAAATCAACAACTGGGGAGGACAAAATGCCTTTGGTAAAAATTAAAGAAAAAATAAAAAAAAAAATATTCTTTTCTCTATCATCTATCGTTTATATTTTTATTGTTCTGCTATTGCTATTAAATGTTTGTATTTTATAATTCATGTTCAACTACATGATGGGTGTTGTTCCCTTCGTTTTGGTCATTTTTATTCATACAGATACAGTCACTCTCTTTCACACACACACCTAATCAGTCCTGACCACTGAATGTGTGTTAAGGAACTCATTTTCAAGTTCAAATTAATAAATTTCAAATCATTTTGCCATCATCCATATATTTCACATATTTTGCAATGAACTTGACGTCATTCTCCATTTTCATGTTCCACAAAACTCCTTAGATTTTATTGTTTTGTTACATCATTATCTAAAAGATTTTCGCACCTCCCACTCTACTAACTGCATTCAAGTCATTCAGTTCTCTATTGTAGTTTATTTCACATCTTTTCTGTAAATAAAATGATTTCTTTACTTTCTTAAAATTCTCAATAAAAAGAATACAGGGTGTGATAATTTTAATAAGACATTAGTAAATTGTAAGGTTGATAGCCAACACCGTTACAGTTGAAAGCCATGATTCACTATCATTCTCAATCGCTCGTTCTGTCAAAAATGGCATGTGTGCTCAAAAAGTATGATAGTGTGTGCGGAATAGAAGATTATAAGTGTGATAGACTTTTCGACAAGTCTGTACGATTTGATAATCTTTGGAAAAAATTTTTTTAGAACTCGTTGTATACCCAATTTATATACTTGCTGACGATATAGCTGAAATTGCTCAGAGGAATGGAGAATAAAAATGTCTGCATAGATCGAAATAAATTGTAATCTGAAGGCGTAAGGTCAGTGCTATAATATGGTAGATGTAATGACAACTGCCAATTCAGTTCTAATCATTTTTGTCAAGTGACTAAAGATATTTGGCACCGGCCAGGTTGTTGAGGAGTTTTTCAGTGAAAATCGTCACAATAAAATCTGTCAAACCGGTTTTAACACTGCTGTTCTTTCGAGGCAACGAGTTTCGAGAAAAATAATAATTAAATTATTTTAATCTAAAAAATACCAACTATTAGAGAAAATCAGATCAAAAACATAATTAATTTTCAGAGTTTAGAACGGGTTTTGAAATTATCACATTCTTTATTAATTGTCGAGTAAAGTGTACTAAATTTTTAATAAAGAAAAGCATGATAGTAAATGTTAATTAAGTAATTAGACAATTTATAATTCCAATTATGAGTTTTTTTTTAAACCAATTAGTTGCACAATATTTTAAAGTTTTCTTTATTTAAAACAAAACAATTACATATTTGATTTATGTATGTATGTGTTTTGGTAATTTATTTACATTAAAAAATCTCGTTCATATTATTTATTTAAAATTATTAATTAAATCTATTAGTTTTTGTTAAACATAAAGCTATTTTAGTTTTTGAAAATCTTCATTTTAAAATTTATTCAATGTATTATGAAATTAAACAATACTTCAGTTGTATAAAATACAAATATTTGTTTGTAACTTAATTATTTGGTGATGGTTTTTAGAAATTTTTAAAGAATTTTTCTTTTTTTTCAAAATTATTTATATTAATTTCGATTAAATAATTTGTTTTGGTTTTGAATGAAATTTATTATTATGATTTTTGTTTAATTTTATAGGTACAAACAATAATTGATCATCATCATGAAAGTATGAAAACATCATCCAAAGTCCGATTTGCAGATCCCACAGTAGAAGAAAAACACGAAAATGTCAGTTCTACTCAAATTAACAATGCAAAATTTCCTTACATTACTAACCTTAAAAAACCATCCAATATTTTTCTTTTTATTTCTATTTTACTCTTTTCAACTGGGATAAATGTTTGTAGGAGTCTAAAGATGATGATAACAATGTCAGTAAATCCTACGAGAGCAACGATGATAACAGAGATAAGAACAAAGATGATGACGATGAAGATGGTGAAGGCAGCAATGATGAATATGTGGAAAAGAAACCGTAAGTACTCATTGACAGGGTGGTCCAAATACAAGTGTCTTTTTAAATCATACTTCTGTCCGAAGTATGTATCATACCTCTGCGAAGCAAAATGAGGTGCTTAACACTTAAACGACGTTGGAAAATATTTCAAACTTATATATTTCGAAAGTTCGGACATCGAATTTGACCAAAAAACTATATTTTCTGACGAGGCGCATTTTTATCTAAGCGTCTATGTCAACAAAGGAAATTGCCGCATCTGTGGATCGAAAACTCCGCACGTCGTTGTCGAGAAACCCATGTATCCACAGAGAGTGCCTCTTTGGTGTAGATTTTGGAGTAATGGCATTATCACATTTTTCGGTAAATGCTTCTGGAAACGCCATTTTAATTAAGAGCCATGATAAGCCATGAAATGGAAAATATGAACTTGTAATCTTTGCTTTCAGCAAGATGGCTCGGTGCTCTATTAAGTTCGGTAATCTTATTAATAAGCATCTTTGCAATGACAACTGGCCCTTCGGAACTACGATTTGATCCTTTTTGGTCTTTTTTGTGGGTAGTTGCTATGCGAATAACTCAGAAACGATTCACATCCATTCTTGAGAAGGAGCCAGAAACTATCAACAAAGTCTTGAAAAATTGGACTAAGAAGCCAAATTCGAATTTGCATAAATGAAAAATAATGGGAATGTTTGTTAAATCTAATAAAACCATAATATACAAAAAGGAATTAAGTTTGGCTCATTTTATTTAACTTTTAAAAATACTTGTGTTTAGGCCATCAGTTAGGTGGTACATACTTATACTAAGGAAATTATATTATTCCATTTCACCTCACTTCATTTTGACAAATGTTTTGATTAAAAGTTCCGGAATCCTATTTTAATAATCAGTTTTTTCCTCTTTAGAAATGAAATGAATGTGCGTCGAATGCACACGGCTGTTAAACTTAATGAAGTTATTGTAAATAAATCACAAGATGCCCAATTGGTTATAATGAATTTACCTGGTCCACCCAAGGATATTAATCCAGCACGTGAAAGCAATTGTAAGCTTATAGTCTCCTTAACACCAACCACCAATGTTTCTCTGTATTCAATATTCTTTTTGCTGCTTTAGATATGGAATTTTTGGAAGTTCTAACAGAAGGCCTGGAGAAGGTGCTCATGGTTCGAGGAGGTGGGCGTGAAGTGATAACTATTTACTCTTAAGCAGTAAAGCAAACAAAATATTAAATTAAAAAAAAACAAAACAAAAAACACCACCCCAACAAACAAAAACCAAAATTTCAAAGAAAAAGATATTAAACAACAAACAAACACAAAAAAGTAATAAAAATAAAACAAAAACAAAAACAAACAAAAAAGAATAACAACAATTTTGTAATATTTGAAACTTAGGCAACTTTTTGAATCAATTAATATTCAAGTAGTAATTTTAGGTATTTAAATGAAATAATAAAAATAAAATGCAATTAAAACTATTTTAACTTAATTTTATGTAAAAAGATAATAAAAGAACAAAATGTTATAGTAAATAATAATAATAAAAAAATAAAAACCAAATTTAGTAAAATAATTAATGTGTATAATGTGTTCTTATTCAAAACTTCATTAAATTATTCAATAACAGTACAAAAAATTTAATTCGACCTTCCGAAAAATAGAAAATTTTAACTTTGGATTTTAGAAATAAAATGTTTTATTAACAGATTTTAAAAGTTTTTCGTAATGTTAAAGAATTTTAGTAATTTGCGTTAAACGTAGATATTTTTTGCACTTTTTTATAAAAAGCGAAAATTATTAGTAGTCGAGAGAGAGAGAGAGAGTTTTGGTGTAAGAGTTATTAAGAATATCGGTTTATTTTGGAAAATAACTTTTTTTTAATATAATTCCTAGTACTCTGTTCGAATTTGTGAAAAATGTTTAGCAACATTTATTATTTCTCAAGGAAAATTTGACATTTAAAATGTGGTGTCTATCTCGCGATTTTATTGCTTTTAAATATACCACATTGTTTTACAAAATTTTACAAAAAATTCCACTTGAAATAATGCCCATTTGCTTTAAGCTGTGAAAGCTTTGGTAAAATGTCAGAAACATTTCAATGTTTTTCCACAGTAAAAACATGGTACTACTTCTGCAACATTCATGACTTTTTCATACAAATTTTTTATGTACATATGTAGTTTGACAGCATTCCGCATGAAGAAATGAACAGAATACTGGGTTGCAAAATCTTGTTTTGGATGATAGTGTGACATCTACAACGCCATTTTGAAACGATTTTTTAAGTAGGACAGAATTCTGTCAGATTTTTTTGTGATTAAATCGTACGATTGTGTAAGATAGTGAATCCATGCCTTAAATCGTATAAATGATTAACTTAAATAAAATTATTAAGACGTTCGGATCTGGCAACTATACTTTCAGTTATTGCATATGTTTGTGAAACACCCTGTGTCTTAACAACAGCTGTCGTGTGAATCCATAATCTGTTGATAAACATATTGGGTATAATATTATGTTAAAATACTAAAAATAAACAAATACAAATTATTATAAAGTATGGCTTCTAATAACTATCCTGCGCCTGAATTCTTTTCAATTGCTCCTCCTTTGATGGATTTCGAGTCAGAACTCATATGGCTCGACTTCACTGAATCGTTTGACGTAAAAATAGAGTACGACAAGAGTAACCGCATTAGCACCAATACCAGGGAACTTATGGAACTGGCATTTACACAACCTTTAAATTTGCAAGATCAAAAATTGTTGCTCAACGAACTGGTTAAAAATCCATTTTTTGTATATCAAATACGCTTAACGCCTGACAAGGTAAGTAGTCAAGTGGCTGAATAATTTTATAATAATTAAATCTTTTTAGTTGCCCCGTTTAGTTGAAAATAACCCAATGATATCTTTCGAAATATTGGTTAAACTAATGGACTCTCCCGAAATTACCGAATATTTTCATGTTTTGGTTAATATGGATATAACTTTGCATTCCATGGAAGTAGTAAATAGGCAAGTTTTTTGTTAATTTATCTTACTCGACTTTATTGAGATTTTTTAATGTTTGTTATTTCTTATAAAAAGATTGACCACTTCTGTTAATTTACCCACGGAATTTATTCATTTGTACATTAGCAACTGTATTTCATCGTGTGAAAATGTCAAGGATAAGTACATGCAATCCCGTTTAGTAAGATTGGTGTGTGTGTTTCTACAATCTCTTATAAGAAATAAAATCATTAACGTAAAGGTAAGTTAATTTAAATATAAAATGACATCTCTAATCTATAGGTACATATTTTATCTCTTATATATTTTAAGGAACTGTTTATTGAAATTGAAACATTTTGCGTGGTGTTCAACCGTATCAAAGAAGCCGTAGCTTTGTATCGTTTACTTAAACATTTGGACATGGGTGAACCGCCACAAAATCCAACACCAACAAGTGGAACTGGTTCCAATACAACATCATCATCATCAACTTCTAGCAAAAGTGATAAAAATGGTTCAAATAAATGTTAAAATCGAAAAAAAGCCATGCGTTTCCCTGCTTTAAATGCTCTATATTTTCCATTACATTGGTAGGTAACAATCAAAACCTATCATATTCACTATTTCTCAAAATTTTGTCTTTTGAGAGATTCATACAAAATACTTTGATTGATTCGTTAACATCTACGCTAAGAAGGAGATTCAACTTATTACAATATGTAATTTATGTTTACATGAAAATGAGAACACAAACAATACTTGTTACCCCGACTACCTCTAGATTAAAACAACAAATAAAAACCAATTAAAACTAGATAAAAAATAAGCTTTTAACACATTTAGTTGCTGTAAACCAATTCGTTTTGTTTCTAAGACTTCAAAATGAGTTTTTGTTAAGTTTCCTCAATGTCCCAAGATTTTTACTTATTAGATGTACCTAGTAGTTACATTTTTTTTGCGGCTACATTATTTGTTTTGTTTCCACAACTATCTCAAGTCAAACCTGTATTTTTTAAAACCCGAGTCCTCACACTTTCGTAATAAAAATGTCCAGAGGCTTTTAGTACTCCAAAAATACTTTAATTTGTAACTGTATTTGTACACCCTTCAACGCATAAAGGTAATATCGAAATTTTACTAAAAAGTCAAATTTTTACCAAAATCTTGGCTAACCAAAAATTATTAAAATAAAATTAAAAAAAAATCAATACAATTTTATTAAAATTTTTTGTAATAATTTTATCGAAATTTTTCTGTAAAAATTTTATCGAAAACTGTTTGTTATAATTTTATCGAAAAGTTTTTGTAAAAATTTTTTGAAAAAAGTTTATCGAAAGTTTTTTGTAAAAATTATTCAGAAATTTGTTTTTAAAAGTTAAGACCTTCCTGCCATATATAATCCGTTAGAATGGTCAGACTAAAGCACATTTGGGGATCATACTGACCCCCTAGAGTATTGCTTTATTTAAAGGCCTTTAATAAAAATCAAAGGAGAAAAGACCTTTTATTGACTGATTAATAAATATAACTTTAAACACAATTATACAGGAACGTTTAGAAATGGAGTGAAAGGCGATATTTTAGGTAAAAAGTTATAATCGTTACCGTTGCTTTCATATCAATTTTATTTTAATATATTTTTAAAATAATTATACTTTAATGCTTGTTAAGCTTATACATACATACAATACAATAGAAAAAAAAACGTACTCATTACATTCAATTGAAATTCTCTTTTTTTATCCTCACAACAAACATGGAAATACAATTCCATTTTCAGTTTTTTAATAGCCATGTTGAAGCATTATCGTCTGCAATACACGTTTTATTTGTGAATTCGTATTTAGGCGTGATTTAATACCCAACGAAAATGATACAGCCAATATCTCGATTGCGTGTTCTTGCAGCAACAGCGTCATCTCAGACAAATTATCAATAGCTGTGGCCGCCACCGAGGGATTATCATCTCTTAGACATTGTATGTAGGCGTTTAGAGCGCATCGATTCACATCCGATCTACCGGGATTGTGCTTTAAATGGCGAATCAGCAAAATAAATGCGTTCGACCTTA
The DNA here is from genome assembly GCA_949628195.1 of Phasia obesa. Classification (NCBI taxonomy): domain Eukaryota; kingdom Metazoa; phylum Arthropoda; class Insecta; order Diptera; family Tachinidae; genus Phasia; species Phasia obesa. The sequence continues at coordinate 136,275,371 of OX451219.1, read as the reverse complement.
TTTGAGCGCTTGGGGAAAATATTAATTCTAAAAGCCGATCAAATAGTTCGCTCAGAAAATTGAAACGTTTCGAAGTGAAACTTTCAATTTCCTGCAGGGGTCCTAGGATAGTGTCTTCCGCACTAGAATGTTTAACAATCTTAATCAGATTCGCAAAGTGGGGCGATATCGATGATGACTTATTCAAGGAACCCGATATGGCGAATGTTACTGCTCCACGACTGTTAATATCTAAATTTGATAGCTGGTAGCTGGACACGGAATCTGATGAATCCGTTTCCATGGCTGTAGACAATTGAGCGTTTCGATTTTCCTGTGACGATGTGTCTTCGAAATCAAAATCTTGTTTTACTTCTACATTATTCACCGATGAAGTGGAAGTTTTTTGCTGCAGCAGAGTTATACCTTGCACCAATTGATGCAGCGATTGCAGCGAATTATAACGATTTGACAAATTCATAAGGACATCAACATACTGTTCTAAGAAAACTAAGGCTGTTGAGGGATTCGAGTTAATGTAGGCTTGCAGTAGTTCGATTAACTTTATCAAAATATGATATGATTCCTTGACGTTGCTGTATTGCTTGAAAAATGTAAAATAGCAATCCAAAGCCGATTGAAAATCCGCCTTGTAGATGTCATCGAAGCAGAGGGGCTGTAACAACTCTAAAGTTCTCAATATCTGTATAAAACGATGCATATGATACTCATCTCTTAATACGCGTAAACTCAATTGGCCCCGTCCCTGTATTAGCGAAGATAAGACACCCATTTGCCGCAGGAACAGTGCAGGGTGGGAGGCGGCCATTTTACGTATTAATAATTCAGTATCGCTGGAAAATGTTTCAAAATCCTTTTTGGTGAATAAATTACCCAGACAAGTGATTAAATTGTTGGACACTTTGTCCGCCTGGCAGCCATTTAGATTTTGCAGTTTATCTGTATACGCATCCAATTGATGGCTGCGTATAAACTTAATGGAAGGATACATTAAATACATTTGCCTTAACACTTTTAAGCGCAATTTTTGTGAACAATCACTTTCGAAAACATACTCAATGAACTTTATTAAATTCGAAGTATTCTTTTTGCACACACGGAACAAAAGATTTATGCGGCAACACAATACAAACGCATACTGAGTTTCTGAATTCTTTAACTCCGATTCTCCTTCTCTTAAGATAAACTCTGTAAACATTTTTAATTCTTTGTCTGTTAGTGAAAACAAATTTTCTGTAGGATCCGCTTTTAAAACGCAACGATCTCGACCTTGCCACAGCTTCGGATTGTTGATCAGTGCTTGGACGAAATTTAAAACAGCTGAATAATCCAAGTCTTGATCTTTGCATTGCAGTAAATACTCAAGAGTAGAAATAATTGTATCCCAATTAGTTTCGTGACAAATCCAGGATAATAAATAGAATCGAAAATCGCCCGATGATTTCGAAAACAAAAATGGTAAGTCTTGCTTGTTGTAGACACAGCATAGTTCGGGATCATTATCCGAGAGCAAATCCACCAGCATACCATCACTGTATAATGTGTTTGTGTTAACTGAAGATGATTTCATATGATGTCGAAATTGCATTAACATCTGTTGCAACGTTAATCTTGAGGGTTTCTGCTCGAGCTGTGGTTTTGCGATATGTTGAGCGTTTCTAGTCAAATTTTGCAAACATGTAGTGTACAATTCAGCCTTTGTGCTATTCTTATTTTTGTTTAAAAGGCAATATTTAAAGAACTTTGAATTTTCATTGATAACTTGAGGATTTAGTTTGATTATGGCTCTTGTTAGCGAAAGAATTTGTTTTGGTTCCAATATATTGATAAGCAAGTTCTCAATATTTCCATGACTTAAAGCCTTTAAAAAACAATGGTGCAAGTTTGAGGCATCCTTATTTAAAAGTTGATGAAGTAAAACACGGAAGTCTTGTTCATTAAACTGGTTGCTGTTTGGACATTTTAAAACTTTAAATATCATTTCATCCGCTTCTTTAGCATATGCAGCAGATTTAAACGATTTAGAAGTGTTGGGTATGTTATTTGGAGCTGGCGTTAGTTCTTCCAATTGTATACATTCTAATATATCATTTTTAATCTTAGGGTTATCAGCCACAGTCTGAGAATGCGAATACAAACCCAACGCTTGTACGGTAAAGTGTCCATTTTTGGCTCCTCTAACCTGCTGAATTTCTATCAATTGAGCCAAATAGGCCTTGTTCAATATAGCATTTTTGACTGTATCGAATTGTTCGATAACAGCATGATCTAATAATGCCAATAACTTGGACATTGAGTTGATGGGAGTGCCAAAGTTTTGCACAAACAATACAATTTGGTCTGGAGTCAGTTCCCTAATAGCGGCCTCAATCAGTCTATCTACAGAGGAACGAATCATTTTTAATTTAAGCCAATCCGGCAGCAACTGCACAGGTTCATGGGGCATATTGGGTATGTAGGCTATAGGCACATTTCCTCCTAAAGGAAACCAATAATCCAAAATGGGAATGGATTCTGGCATTTGATTGCTTGAATGTGTTAACAGAATTATAAAAGCATGTATAATGTTCAAGTGCAGCGGCAACTGAATGCCATCATTAAACTGTACCATCAATAAATCAGGATACTCCGTCCATTGATAAGTTTCATGATGGTCGCCCAGCTTGATGATGTAGTTGTTAAACATAACAAATAAACATTTTAAAGTCTGCAAACGATTCTCTTCGTCCAGCTTGGCCAACTCGTCATTTGTCACTATCGACACCGTTCCCTCCGGCAGTGGAATAATATGCTGAAACATGGTGCTGCGCTCAACAATCAATTGTGCCATATCCATTACATGGTCCAACATATCGGTAACCGAATCGTCTAGGGTATTTGCTGCTATAAATTGAATATAAGCCATTACTAAGTCTGGAGAGTTTTCAACTTGACAAGCCGATCTCAGCTGTGGTATTATGAAAATTCGCACTTCATTGAAGTGGGGTATTTGGGGTATGGCACTTAAAAGCCATTCGTTTGGACTTAAGTCAGAACATTTGAATATAATTTTTAGGCCGCGCAAAGCCGACAAACGGGTCTGTTTTACCGTTGAGCACAAACGTCTAAATATGTAGTCTAAAATTTCGCATACGGTCTGCTTACTGTACGTAGGATCCATAATGACATTGCGCAAGAAGTTGACCAACTCTGCATCACGGCTATTTTCTTCATTGATATTGTTAGCGTTGAAGAGTAAAAACTCACACAGACATTGAACAGGCAAATGATTGAAGTCACCATCACTGTTTTGCACAAGATCTGATAGCCATGGCATAGATTGTGTAGTTCCTTGTCTCTGAATAATGTCAAGTAATAAATCCGGTTTTCGGCTACGACACAACAAATGGCCGATTTTCAATGATTTGTTTAAGGTACGCAACTGCTCCAATACTCCACTTGGAACTCGCCGAGCCACACCCATAGGATCCATTAGCATTAGCTGTGATGTAAGGATGGCGTTTTCTTCAGTAATAACAGCTTGTGAAGTTTGGGCTGCTAAATAGGATTCAAATTCTACAATATGGTCACGTTCCAGTGGCACAATCTGAAATTTTTCCAAAATATTTAAAACACATACAAAATTAAAATAGCAATATATCAATATATTTTTAAAAATTTGGGGTTGCACTATTCCTTTATAAGAAACTCGACGAATAGACAATAAAGACTAATTTTGAACAAATATAAAACGAAGAAAAGAATCATAACACTATTGAAAAACTCACCTGCAACTCCTCCTTACTCATAGCTGTTTCATTAAACTGATTTGTAATACACATTTCCATTAGCATCTTCATAGTGGGATAGTGATTCCAACAAAATGCTCCAAAGGTCGACGGATTATGGGCCGAAATCATTAACATTATCAACCAAGCCTTCCAATATAATACCGTTATTGCCAATTTGGGTGGTTCGTAGTCAACGGGTAAATTAATATTTTCTGGATGATGATACTCGGCCATGCTAAAGAGGAAATCAATAATATCGAATTTGTTCGCCTGAACCACTGGACAATTACTAATACGCATTGTTGAAGCTCTTTTAATCAAAGAAATTATTATATCGAATGTATCAGGTATAGTAAAAGGTATTTCCTTTGTTATTCCTATTAAGATAATGCGCAGCAGGGTGTCTTCGTGTATAGGGGTCTCCGATACCAAACGCAACAAAGTAGTTCTCTCTGGCTCAGATGGCCATTGATCGTAACGGGAGTACTGCTCAGCATTTTCCAGCAGAAGTATTTTATGCAAACCTTGAAAAAATTCACCAGCCTGCATTTTAAAAAGCCCTGGAACTATTTCATACATCCACGATACACAATCTAGTTGTATTTGACACATCTGATTATAAAACTTTAGCAGAATAGCGTTATTGGCTATATTGTCTTTTGCTACTCTTAGAGATATGCTGGCTTCTCGTACTTGTGGCGATACAGACAACAACATACTAAGACAGGTTAAATCGACTATGGAATGAAATATGCGATCTCGGAATTCCGAGCTTTCAATTTGTTTGTTTAGTTCGGGACGACCGTTCAGAAATACTTTGCAAAATACCACCAAGTTAATGTCGTTTCGAAGCATGCGTACCAATTCTCGCAGAAAAACTCGTAATGTGCGCAAGCAATCATCACGTTGTAAAAGAAACTCTTTATAGATTTCAGCTAAATGTTTTGCAGAATCATCTGGTGCCGCTTGAAACATAGTAGCTGGATTGTTTCGAAAAATTATTTCGTAAAAATAAAAAAATGTACTTCTAAATTCAATATACGAATTACTTACCCAACATTCCCATATTGTTTGGATTTCTTGTATTTGATAGTTCATTCTGTACCACCAATTTTAAAATGACGTTCAAAATTCCCGGCTCTAAACGTATCATTTCCTTAATACAGGACATATAGAAATTTATGAGTGGTTTAGCTTTCAACCTCATTTTCACCAATATCGCCAAAACTTCATGATCTTTAAAGTATTTTGCTCTCACATTAAAGCACACATACGATAGTAGTTCCTGTGCAAGTTTGACCAATTTGCCATTGTGTATCCACAATTCTAAACGTGATATACACATGTGGCGAACCTCAACCAGACCAGATGTTTTACAAAGAAATTTCAAAAAGTTACGTGTGTAGCATTCTTGTTGTTGGCGTTTATTTAATTGCTCCTTTATAGCATCGGTAACATATTTTTCAACAATACGTTCAGAGTCTATATAACGATCTTTAACTTCGCAATACGACTCACAACCCTGTTTAATAAAGTCGCTAGGTTTAGCTGATCCACTGGTTTCTGAATTGTCGCAAGAATCGTCATCGATGTTTATGGGAACAGTGGGTTGTTGTGCGGATTGAGTTGATGTGGTGGTGGTTGGAGTACCAGTTCCACTTGTTGACCCTGCAGCCGATTCTGGTTGTAAGTTATTGTGTTGTGGAGTTCGGGTTTTAAATGCAGCCGCTATATTTTCTATAAATGGGGCACACAAACTATTGTCAGACCAAAACCGATCATTAATGGCATCTTCTATATAAATGCGCATAAAAATCTCTGGCCATTGTTGCTTATCGCTATAAGCACGGGCCAAGAGATTACAAGCTAAAACATGCGAGTAAGATGTTTGTCTAATCTTTACATTAAAGTCTCTGCGTAAGATATGTAACAGTCCCGACGTTATGATATCATTGGCAAAATAATCCGGATGTAGTTTGGCTAGATATAATATACCTAACATGGCCACCGTGTCTGGCTTAGATTTGGCATATGAAGTTATCAGATTTTTAATGCATCCACATATGACTCTTACTAAAGTCTCGGTATCATGCTGTTCGGCAGCCGCGGTTACAGTCTCTACAATATCTAGCGAATCACAATCCGTAGCCATCTGCTCCCATAGTTCACTAGAAGGCGCCGAGTTGGCTGATTCTCCAGATACTCTGGTGATAGTAGATAGTTTTGCCTTTTTAGCAGCCATCATTGATGTTGTGGCTCCTGAAGGTTCTCGTTTTCGTTCAATTGACGATCCACTAGTAGTTTTGCCAATGGGAACAATTTTTGCTTTTGTATCATCCCTATATCCTTTGGAACCTAAAGCAAAAAACTCACTGCCAGCATGCGATGATACCTTTTTTGGCGCCCTTTGAGAAGACGAGGAGGGCTTACTGCGATCCATTTTTACCTTTAAGAATTAAACTAAAAGAGATACAAATTTTATAGATGTCTCATGAAATTATACAGATATTTTTTTAGTTTCTTTTAGGTTATTCGTAAACAATATCAAACTTGCACAGCTACACAATGGAATGAAACAAATTCCTAAAGAGATTTACCAAGGCATATTTAACCAGGTGACAGCACAAGGCGGAGCCATTATTAAAGAGAAATTTTTTCAATTGTTTTTATATGGAGTTTGACATTAACCAGGTATTTTAAGAAAGAATAAAATAGATATTACTGTCAAAATCCATATAAAAATATTAAAAAAATTTGTTGCCTATTTTTCCTCTCCTTTACGCTATCACCTTGTTAAATATGCAGATTTACCAATGGCAATTTACTTTAATTAGAGAATCAATAGACCAAAACGAATTAATACTAGGAGATTGCGCGGGCGAATTCAAGCATTTTCGCCTCTTTTGCAGTTGCTAAAATTCATATATAATAAATTGTCTTTAATTTTTTTATATGGAGTTTGACTTTTCTATTCCATAATATGATGAGGTTTTTCGCCACTGCAATCACCTGTTATGAATTTGCCTTGCAAGAGACCAAGGTACAATACAAAAACTGTTACGGACCGGTTGAGGTAGCGAGGTTTCCGTCTAGCTCATTATTTTCTTTCTCTTTTCAGGGGGTCCCAACCCTTACCGCTAGCCGCGTATCCGAACAAAAAAAATAAAACTCAAAACACAAAAATTAAAAACAAAGACTTAACACACCAATACTGCACGAACACAATTCCCAGAGTCGGATGGTATTCTCTGGACAAGCCGTCCCAACCTTGTCGCGAATGTTTCCACAAAAATGTCTTTACGCGACCCAAATTCCACCTGACCTCTTCCCCACTTACCTTTCAATCATCACCTGTACCTTAAAACAATTAAGCCGACATAATGTTATTTTAATTTCAGCTTACAAAACATGGCATATTTATTAAAAAAAACTAAAATTGACAAAATAAAAACTTAAAATTAATTAATTAAAATTTAACGATTAAAATTAATTAAAGACAATTTAAATAAATAAACAAACAAAAACCAAAATATAAGATTTTATAATTCTTTTAACTTTTACTGTAAGTAAGTATGTATATACGTATATCTGCTTTTACTTTGTTTTAACTTTTAAATTTTCTAGAAACTCATCAATTCTGCGATTTCTTCTATTGTAGGACTCAAGCAATCTAGATCTTCCTAATGTATGATTTGTTTTCGTATTTCTACTTCTATACCTAAAGGAGCTCCCTGAGGGTATAACACTTTTGCCTGCCACTATACAGACTTACACTACCACGTAAGATGCTTCAGCTCTACTTTGATTTTTTTTTAATTTTAAGCACTTATGTTAAATTTTCAAAACAAATAGAAAACTGACGAGATATATGTATATTAATAATTTATATTATCCTATCAATATGTTTTTTATAACTTAAAATTAATTTAACCTACTGATTCAAAACTTAACTCTAATATTAGTTGTTTTTTTTTTAATTTTTTTTTTATATACGTTACTTTTTTTCAAATATAGGTAACTTCTTTTTTAATGTTTCACCTTAGTACAATACGTGTTTCTTTTTTTTTAAACACTAAATTCAAATTATTTTACCTGTCACTTTTTTACTTCCGGCAGATACTGCAGTTTCAGAAATATATTATTTATATCTTCTAGTGGTATGAATCTTCTCACTATGGATCTCCTAGCAATAATTTTTGTTTGCTAATAATAAGGCTAATAAATTTTCTTGCAGTGACCAATAGTTTCTCTTGCCGCAACCATATATTTTACTATAATAAAAAAATAAAAAGTATCGTTCCTGCTAAATTTGTATAAATATTAATCTTTGTTTTTCTTTCTTTTCAGGTTAAAACAAATCTCACATACAAAAATTGAACAAACATAACCAAACTTAACTATCAAAAGACAAACTAAAACAAATAAAATATAATTATACATACAAATCCACTGGGACTCGGGCAGGAGGTAATGTCTCCACTGGACGTAAGCCCCTCCCCATATTTTATTGAATTTTATGAGGGACTAGAGGTGTTAGGCTGCATTAACCTCCTCCCGAAGCTAATTCCTAAGGCCTGTCTGCGCAAAATTTTTTTTCTGCCACGACTTGGCCGCAAAATCAAAAACCCCCACAACAAAACATGGCTTTTTATTGTTCGTTTTTATATGAAACGTTAACAGCTCTACGAAAAAAAAACTTGAAATGTATTATTACAGCTATTTCAATAGTGCTTAACTAGCTCATAAATTGATTTTACAACAAAACAACTACTTTGACATTCTACTAGCATATATAAAACAATGTATTTTTTAGAGCAAAAAGAAATCAGCTGGGCTCTCGCTCCTACCTGGTATGAATTCGCCTTAATTTATTAATTTAACCAGGTGGCAGAGGTATGGCAGCTAACTGTATAACTAACCATAAAATTTCAAAAACTGATTTATGTTTATAATTTTTTTGAGTTTTTTCTTTTTTTTTTTTCTTTATTACGTGTAAAATCTTTTTATGGCATACTGTGGCACATTACACAAAAAACTGCCTGTTGTATTTGTAACTCTAGTGCTGCCACTGTGTAAAGTAAATACGCCTTACCATAATTATTCTAAAATTACTACCGTTTGTTACGGTCTACGGTTAGTCGCCTGACGAGCTTCTCGGCTTGCTCAATTACACCTCAGGAGGTCCCAACCCTTTTCGTCGTTCGCAACGGCAACACAAAACAAAAGTTGACACAACAAAAACTAACTCACTAACGGAACATGCCACACACACGAATACTGAGACAGATGTTAGCCTCATATTCATCTCATGGTAGGATACCACAATTATTTGTGAATCCATGACCAAAACGCCACTCGACCGTCTCTTCCACTTACCAGTCTATCATTGTCCCAACTATTAACTTAAGCCTTTATATTAGAATTTTTTCTTTCAATTAACAAACATATTATTAGCAATATATATAAACAAAACAAATATTTTACTACCTTAACTACTTTTTAATAACTTAGAAATATGTACATACATATATATTATATTAAAAATTAACAATTCTTAACAAAACTTAGGCTCATTATTATAACTTGCCAATAGCTAAAGTTAGGATATTGTTGGAGCAATAAGTAGTTTTTCGTTATAATAACGAGGATGAGGCTCATTACTATAACTTGTCCTTAAGGTACGTAATAGTTAGTTAAAGGTTGTTTTTATAATAACGAAAATACTAGCTATTGGAAAGTTATAATAATGGGCCTTATTCTATTTATTTTCTACTCGTTATATTTTTTACACTTATTTTCCCTACACTTTTATATAGTTATATCTCGCTATTATTTCTTTCTTAAAATTTTTTTCTCTAATTAATATTCGCTCAAATCATAAAATCTTCCTCTTAATACAGGATACGCGCAAATATTTATTTTTTCTCTTTACAGGTAAAATTTCTAACAAAACAAGCAAACAGAAAAAACTAAACAAATTTTGACGAGAGACTCGAGGCCCAAGGAACATTTTTACCTCCTCCCGAATTGGTTTACCTAAGCTTACGCAAAGAAAAATTTTTTTCGACACCAGAGACTAGAAAGTTAGGTATGTTCATACCCAAAACCAAAGAGAACTTTGTGCCCAAAACACCTTTCAACTTAAGTTATCTATAAACTGTCATTACGGCCCAATTTTTTAATATTCCCCAACCACTGTGATCTTTATAATTGTTTTGTAGGCACCCTGTTAGTGTAACATATCTGCTTCCATTTATTTTACAGCTGCTGTTTAGCATTTTTGCAACTTTGCTAATCTAAAAAGAAAAAAGAGAATCAATCAATTTACTTCAAAGTATCGCAAATACTTTTAAAAATTATTTCGCTCATTAAAAGAGTATTTATTAATTGTTGAGTTTGTGAAGAATATAAAAAATGGCAGATACAAGCAAAACACGGATGAATTTAGCGGCTATAAATAAGGTTGATCCCTATGCCAAGGACATAGTGGATACATCATCACATGTGGCATTCTACATTTTTAACTCGGATCAAAACGAATGGGAGAAAACAGACGTTGAAGGAGCTTTTTTTATATACAGTCGCAATGCTCAACCGTTTCACAGTATTTTTATAAATAACCGCCTAAACACTACTTCGTTTGTGGAGCCTATTACAAGCCATCTGGAATTGCAGGCCCAGGCACCGTTTTTGCTCTATCGTAATGAAAGATCTCGCATCAGGGGTTTTTGGTTTTACAATAGTTTAGAATGTGATCGTATAAGTAAATTGGTTAGTGAGCTGGTACAGACAGCTAGTAGCCCATCTGAGGCTGTAATAACTGCGGACAATTCTGCACAAGTGAATGAAGCTAAAGAGAATAACAATGTGAATATATTTAAAATGTTATCAAATGCTCAACAAGAATTTAACAACAGCAATCAGCATAACAATAAAAATTCCACAACTCCAAACAACGTCAATATTGGACATTTGACACAGCATACACCAACGCAAAATATTGCTTCGGGAAATGTTTTAAAATTTTTTGAGTCGGCCAAGCCAACAGCAGAAGTAACTAATTATACACCACGTATACTCCCAAATACATTGTCAGTGGAACAATTGGAAAAGCAGCAAAGGGATATTGCTCCAAATACATTACAGTCCTTAAGTACAGCTGGCGGACAATCAACAGATGAAGGGAACAATTCTCTCTACCACAATCAAGCAGAAAATTCAACAAACCGTTTATCTTGTTCCATTCTGGAAAGTGCCACTTTGGAATCTTCAAATTCTATATTCAATAAAACTGTGCCTAGACCAGGTAGTGGTTCTGCGGATATGAAGTCCTTTGTATCCCGGGGGCCAGATTTTGGCTTTGCCAAAGCTTTGACAGCTGCAACATGTACAACAGGTCAGCTGCCTGGAGAACAAATTTCGTTAAGCAAAATATTTTCCAATCTTAATTTGCAACAAAGTCTGTCACAGTCAAGTTCAGTCATGTCTGCTGGAGGAGGCAATGGAGAAGTGGTAAACAAGCCAGCTCTAATGCCACCTACAATGTTCGATAAGCCAGCTTCATCGTCTTCGATGGAACTGTTAAAAATAACGCCCAAGCAGGAGCCTCTTAACAAGTTTCAATTTGTACAGGCGTTCAACTATTTAATTCAAAATGATGAGGATTTTGTGCAGAAGTTACATGAAGCATACCTAAAAACAGTTTCCAAATTTGGAACATATCAATAAGCCAGTTATTTATGTGTATACTAACAGAAATAGAAAATAATCAAAATGATACAAAAACTTTTTATGATTTCGTAAAAAAACTATAATATTTGTATATCCTTCTTACATACATACATACACTATCGAATATTCCAAACGAAATATTTTTGAACGATTTTCTAACGCAAAGTAAGATTTATTAGAGTTAAACAAGCTGGCTTTGAAATCGTTAGTCACTTTCCGAAGAAGACTCACTGGAATCATCGCCTTGTTCTAACAAGGCTTTAAAATCTTTAACTTTTATCTTTTGTGGCACTATTTGTAGCAGAAATTCTAAATTATCTTCATTTTGCACCAGATCGGCTAAATGTTCGTATTTTAATGTATTGGGCTTTTTGGCATTATTGTACGATTCTGTGCTAAAATGTTTAATAAACATTTCCTAAAAGAAAATCGTTAATGAGAAATATTGAAATAAGTCTAGCTGTTACTTACAGTGGATTTGGTCATTAAATATAAAACTTCATTAGTTATGTTCCCCGTGTCCAGAGAACTCTTCATAATAGTGCGTATGCGAGTGTGTGGCAAAGCTGTTTCCATGTTATTAGCAGAAAATAGAGTTAGTAATCTGTGGTAATGTGTGGTAATCTATTCCAAACTTTTAGTAATTTTAAAAAGTAATGATGCTACTTGTTTATAACTTCTTTTAACATATAAATGCGCGTTAATAGAGTTGTAAAAGTATTAAGAATACGAGTACTCGTTTTCATGCGAGTCAAAGAAAAAAAAAACAGCTGTTATAGTTTTTTATTGTTATATTTTCACTGTGGTCAAATTTGACGTAGGGGAAGATAGCAAAATGTAAACAAACTGAGAAAATGTAAACAAATTGTGACAAAGTTATAGCGATTTGAACTCGATTAAAAATAGTTAATTTAAATTGTTTTTAATTCGAAAACATGAAAAGCGTGTGGACTATAGAACTATATTTTTCGGTTGTCATTTTTTATTTAAGAAATAAAGGTGCTATACAATAAACATATAACAGTGGTTTTTCAACTTATAAATTTAGTTTTTCATTAATATCTCGTAAACTATTCTACATGCATACATACCACATACGTTCGATAGAGGACAAAATACGAATCGATCGTAATATAGTTTTTCTTTTTAGAAAGACGGTACGAAAAAGTTATAACCAGAAACTTGTTTTAGTTA
>OX451219.1:136232558-136262476 GCA_949628195.1 Phasia obesa | reverse complement strand
ATGATGAATATTATATTTATATATTTTGACTAGCTGTGCCCGCCACTTCGTCAGCGTCCTTACAATATTTTGTTCGATTTTGCTTTGAAAGCAAAGACCCTTACGTTTTTAGTGCCGCCTTAAAGTATGCTATATATTAATTTATGTATTTTTTACTTTATAAGAAATAAAGTATGCATATCCGGTTAGTTCAACTGCGTACTTTCACAGCTTTTTTCTCCACTTTTTCCTATATTGGGATCAGGATACTTAGGTATCTCCTCACAAAATTTTGTTAACACCCATCCAGTGGTTTTTACGTTTGCGAACGCGAAAGAAAAGCAGACAGATAGAGGGAAATGAGTTACTAATTTTATTATATGTATAGATATACATAGATAGATTTTTGTTTCTTTCGTGAAGTTTTTTTTGATAATATGGTAATATTTTGTTGAAATTTAAATTTTTTACAAAGTTATGTATTATTTTTTCGGGTGAAACTTTCAAATTTTTCGATTGTTAAGTGAGTGAGATTTTGAGGTTGAATTTTCGATTTTAATTACAATTTTTAATTTTTAGGCGAAATTTCGATTTTTGGCAAAACTATAAATTTTTGATGAAACTTTTTACGATTTTAAGAAAAATTTAAAATAATTTTGTTGAAATAGTGTTGTCTCCTTTTAAATGTAATAAAGACCCATTATATATGTACTTTATAGGGTCGAAGGTGAATATGTTGAAATTACAAACGGAATAGTATATGAGTACCCAATCACCTGGGATGAAGGTTTTATTACCTTTTGTACATACATACAAACAAACATACATACATATTCATGGCAAATATTGTTTATATAAAATTATAACTAAAATAAATTAAGAAAATTAAAAACAAACAAACAAACAACCAAACGGACTTGCTGTTAAGTATGCAGTTACCAAATCTTACGTAAGTAAGTGAGTGAGTCAGTAGTTAAGCAGTGAGTGAGTAAAATTAAGTCTATATGTTTGTATAAACCTATCTGTCTGCTTGAATGTATCTACATTTGTATCACTGCATCATAAAGATCACATTTTGCTGAATAAAGTAAAAAAATACAAAAAAATAAAAACAAACAAAAAAATCACACGTAACTACGTAACGTAACAGTTTGTTGATAGTGTTTTTTTCCATACTACAATGACGTTTTGCGAGTACTTCAACTATTAACTACTACTCACACCTCTAACCAGAGCCTTAGGTTGAGCTTAAAGTTTTTTTTTTTTGGTTTAAAGTGTGAGGCCAGCTCAATAATATAAAAGGTTAGTGGATTCATTACTGAAGTCAGTCGCTTGTCTACAGCTTTTAACGAAACATATCTTGTGCTGGTTTAAAACAAACTTGTAAGTTTTTTTCGATATTGAAAATTAAAAACCTCAAAAAAGTCAGAAATTAAAAGGTTTTGCTGTTTATGAAATGAACAAAAAAAAAAAAAAAATCAAAAAAAACGATAAAAAATTAAATAAATAAATGCTCCGTATGAAAAGAAATTTAAATTTAAAGAATTTTAAATATTGCAAAATAACGCGTTGGGTGTTGTTTTTGTTAATGTGGTGTAGCATTGTGCTTCCATCTATTCATCCATTCATCCATACATACGTCCATACATCCGTCCGTCCTTCCAACCAACTAGTTTTGTTGATTATTTATTGATTTAAACGATTTTGCAATAATACTTTTATTAATTTTGTGCTGCATTTTATGTTTTTGTTGTAGACCAAAAATGAAACTCGCCATTGTTGTTGTTGCTTTCATGGCCATCGCCGCCGTATCGGCTGATGAGAAATACACTACCAAATTCGATAGCATCGATATTGATGAAATTTTGAAATCAGATCGTCTGTTCACCAACTACTACAAGTGTTTAATCGATGAGGGCAAATGTACTCCCGATGGTCGTGAATTGAAGAAAACTTTGCCTGATGCCCTTCAAACCGAATGCAAGAAGTGCAGTGATAAACAACGTGACAGTACCGATAAAGTAATTCGTTTTATTATCGATAACAAGCCAGAGGAATGGAAGGTCTTGCAACAGAAATACGATCCCCAAAATATCTACTACAACAAATACAAGGATCAAGCTGCTGCCCGTGGCATCAAAATCTAAATTGAATAATTTTTAATCAAAAAACAAAAAACTAGTTTTAAAGTCAAAAATTGTCTGTCCTTAATACTCACTAGAAACGCAAGTTTCACGTTACGCGAAGAAGACGAAACCCCGTTTAGACCCAACATAAAAAATATAAACTCGTTGGAAGGAAGGCTTTAAAATGAAATCTTGTACATAAAACTACTTTTTTATACATATATTGATTTTTATTTGTTGTTTGTAAATATGTATTATGACCCCCACATTAAACAAAATTATTACATTTTTCGTTAAATATTAAAAGGATATGCACATCTTAGCTTGTAGTGTTTCTTTTGAAAGAAAAAAAAAAAATAATAAAACTTCATTGGCTGTTACAAAAATAACTTTTTGGAATAAAATAAAAATAATGTTTTTTATTTTATGTAAAAATAAATAGAATAAACTTTATGTAAAAAGTATCAAATAAAACAAATATTAAAAGATTTTTATTTTTGAAAATAAGAAATGAACTGGGTTTGGAATTAAAGCAATTTTGAAGAAATTTGCAATTTCGATTCTGTGATAAAATAATTTAAATTAAGAAGACACGGACAACCTAAGCGCCATCTACAGTGTTTATTATCAAAAACAGCACTAGATCATAAAAAAATGTTGTTATACATTAAAAAAGTTTATGTTCATTAATGTTAGATTAAAATAATTTGTGTCCATAAAAATACTTTTATTTGTAAGTAAGAAAATTATTATTTATATTGTTACTCAATAGTTACATACAGTTGATGTTTTTAAATTTTATTAAACAGACAAATCCCCTGAAGAAGTGAACAAAAGATTCACGAAACGTTGGGAAAAACATGTAATAAAACTGCATTTTTATTGACATGATACGAGTTAGGCCTTACCAGCTAAGATAATTTAATAAAATCTAAGGTAATTTAAATTAATATTTTTCATAAATCTTTTATAAAAGTTTTTTTAATTAATTTTAATTGAACTTTGCCCAGAACTTAAAAATTAAAAAAATGAAAATTTAACTATTTTATTTAAGCTTTAGGTCTTTAAATAATTTTAATTTTTATTTTTTTCGATATTTCGCTACTCCTTTGTGTAGCATCATCAGGAAAAATTAACAAATTAACGTTATGAAAAAAAAAAAAAAAAAAATTACAATTAAAAAAGTATTGAAAAAATTTTCTTCAAAGTAACATATTTCAAAAAAAAAAAAAAAAATTTTTGTCATAAACTTATTAAAAAGTTTTTAAACAAGTACAAACAATAATTAAATTATTTCTTATTTACTAAATGTCTGTAAATTTGAGCTACATTATCTGTGTCTGCCTTAAAATTAATTCTCTGTGTGTTTGGTGTATTAATAATTTGTAACATTTCTAATATGTAACGACGTTTATAATTGTTTTCTGAATTTAGTACTGAAACATTATCAAAATTGGATAGTGATTTAATTCAGCACAATGAGAAGATAATGCTGTTTTTTGCGAATTAATATTCCTATATTTTTGGTCTGATTTATGTCCTGCTATTCTAGTTTTAAGTTTATTTTTCGTTATGCCTACATATACTTTATTACAATTTCATTTTCATTTCCGTTACAAGGTATTTTATATACTATATTTGACAATTCTAATTTTTGGATTCTATCTTTAGTTTACTGAATAATTTGTTTAGAGTATTTGAGATAGAGTCTGATTTTAGACTTCCGTATTTAGATACATTACTTATAAGGAGAGGCAATGACATATTAATAGATTGGTATCAAAAACCAACGTCTTCCGGAAGAATTATTAACTATTATTCGAAACATTGTAAACGAATAATAGTTAACGCAGCAAAAAATTTAATAGACAGGGTTCTGACAATTAGTAATAAAGAATTCCATAAATATAATAAGGAAAAAATAAGAAATATTTTAAATGATAATAATTTTCCAAAACAATTAACAAATAGATTAATAAATCAATATGGGAGAAGAAGTAATCAAAATACAAGAGATATTATAGAACAAAAAATTTATAAATCTTTAATATATGTACCAGAAATATCTGAACGTTTAGAAAAATCTAAAATCTTTGATAATACTAAATATAAAATAGCTTTTAAGACTCAAAATACTCTAAACAAATTATTCAGTAAAACTAAAGATAGAATCCAAAAATTAGAATTGTCAAATATAGTATATAAAATACCTTGTAACGGAAATGAAAATGAAAATTGTAATAAAGTATATGTAGGCACAACGAAAAATAAACTTAAAACTAGAATAGCAGGACATAAATCAGACCAAAAATATAGGAATATTAATTCGCAAAAAAACAGCATTATCTTCTCATTGTGCTGAATTAAATCACTATCCCAATTTTGATAATGTTTCAGTACTAAATTCAGAAAACAATTATAAACGTCGTTACATATTAGATATGTTACAAATTATTAATACACCAAACACACAGAGAATTAATTTTAAGGCAGACACAGATAATGTAGCTCAAATTTACAGACATTTAGTAAATAAGAAATAATTTAATTATTGTTTGTACTTGTTTAAAAACTTTTTAATAAGTTTATGACAAAAATTTTTTTTTTTTTTTTTTTTTTGAAATATGTTACTTTGAAGAAAATTTTTTTCAATACTTTTTTAATTGTAAATTTTTTTTCATAACGTTAATTTGTTAATTTTTCCTGATGATGCTACACAAAGGAGTAGCGAAATATCGAAAAAATAAAAATTAAAATTATTTAAAGACCTAAAGCTTAAATAAAATAGTTAAATTAATATTAACAAAAAGGTCAAATAAACTATATAAAATAAATTAAAAAAATGTATATGAGAATTTTTTAAAGTGCTTCCTTTTTTGTCGATTTGTGCTGATCAAATAGTTCAGGATACCGGATCTAAGATAAATATGTTATGGAAAGGATTTACGGAGTAGAGTTTTTGGTACCCAATTTAAAGTTTTGTATAATGAAAGTAACACGAAAGATGAGTGACAGGTCCTTTTCAAATAAAGTACTAAAACCAGGGTTCAGAATTTTTCATTTATGAGCGCTGAAATTTCAACATTTATGATATTTCTCATAAATGAGATTTCTAAAATTTTATATTTTTTTTCACAGTCATAAATGAACAACAAAAAATGATCTGCCTACGAACACACACGAATTAGTGTAACTGTTTCTTTTTTTTTAGCATACATACATTCATATGTGAATTCATATGTGATAACTCAGAAAAAATTACGTTTACTTGGAAGCACGTTTGTAAGGGAGAGAGTAATAGACTCTCTCCCTTCCAACCTGCTTCAGAAAAGCATGATTTTTGTTTGGCAGGTCTCTTTGCTTCACCAAATTCTTTATAAAATGATGCATACCTGCATCTGCGTAAGCGAGAGAGGTCTCTTTGTTGAATGCGCTTATGAGAACAGATTTTGAAAGACATGAGTTTTATTTTACTGCTTACCAAAACTGCTGCTGGGAAGTAATAAATTAGCTCATTCTCAATAATACTCTTTTTCATAAATGTTTGTAATTTTTTTTTAATTTATGAACATTTTCATTTCATTCATTTTCATTTTGTTACTGCAAACGCCGGCAGTTGCACATTACAAAATATGTGGAGACGGGGGTTATAAAAATTCTTTTATAACATGACATTTTTGACATGACGTTTTTGTTGTATTTTACTTTGACAGTAATATTTGCAAACACCACCATCTCTTTTCGTAACGGTACTAGTACTATATGCTGTGCAAGAGCATTCAAACCAGTGTTCGAAAATTTACCTTTTACAATGTACTTAAGTGTTTTGTACGGGTAGATTATTGAATAAACAAACGCAAAATTTTCGAACACTGATTCAAACAACATTGTTGGAAAACAGAAAATTACTTAAAAATGTATTCGCCGGCGTCATAATTATGTTTTGTTGAAATTGACGGCCTCTTAGCCCCCGTCTTCGTTTGTTCTCAACATGTCTTAACAAAAGTCAAACTTCATATTAAAAAAGCCAGTTTAAAAATAATGTTTTTTCATATGTAGTTTGACTATTGTTAACGACTAATGTAGATGGGGTTGTTAAGGTTACAAAGTTAACAGTTATTAATATGGTTGTTGTGTTTGTTAAAATACGGATAATTTACCCCTCGTCTACATTAGGCATAACGTTATAAACATTAAACAGACCACCTACAATAACTTGAACAATATAATACTCTTGCTCTGCGGCGTTACCCCCCGTCTCAATTAGACATTAACATGTCTTAACAAAAGTCAATCTTCATATAAAAAAACATTATTTTTAATGAATAAATTAGTTATTTAGGCTTAAGTTCTTAATTATAAAGAAATAAAGAAAAAATTAGACACCAGCAGAGTGGAATGCATTTTCTAGACAGCTACGACCGTCATCAGCACTCTTCGTATCTATCTACAAGGTAGTTTCAACTGTTGTTAATACTGTTTTTTTTATATGAAGTTTGACTTTTGTTAAGACATGTTGATAGCAAATGAAGACGGGGGGTTTATGTCTTGTTCAAATCGATGGCTAGTGAAGACGGGATGTTAAGGTTGTTTTCGGTAGACGTTTGATTTTTTCGTGATCTAAATTATTTTTGACACTGAGAGAGATAAAAAATAAACATTCAATGCTTTAAACTATTAACTTGATCATATTTGTTTTTAACTAATGACTTTAGATTATCAAAAACAAATTTTTTAAAGAGAAATTCAATTTAGTTGTTCCTATTTTTGTATGCAAAAATGACCCTTATTTTTTAAATGTTTTAAAAAATTTTATTAAAAACTACAATAAAAAATTTTATAAAAATTTGTCATTACAATAAAAATATGTAATAATAGTATTCAAATCAGCATGATAATGCAAATTGTTCTTTCTACTTAAAACTGTTTAAAAATGAAATCTATAGATACAAACATGCATACGAGTATGTTTGCATATGCATGCATGTATGTATATAAGAATGTATGCGTATTTTATGGCTAATAATTCAATTCATGCAATTACACATACAAGTCACATGTATGTACGTGAAATTTCTTTTCTTTTATTAAATTCTAGCTTAAAATTGTATGGAGTTTGTTTCGATTTAATATTTAAGTTTTAATTTTATGTTACGAGTATTGCCGTTTTGTTTTATTTATTTTGCCAACTCATGATTGCATTTGTGACAAACTGACCGACGACAAGTTTATACTGTGTAACGCACGTATTTCAGCATTTAGGAATTTTTCATCTTGCAACAGATATTCTTCACGCTTACGAGCCAAATAGAAGAAGCCGGCCACAATCAAGGCGAACGTTACCAAACACATGAAGAGCGTGCCATACTTGAGTGTATATTGGATGAAATTGAGACCAAATGTACTCGCATGCAGGGTGTCTATCACTTCGTCTGTAAAATCGCCAGAAGTGATTTCAATCCATATCAAGGGTAAAATCATGCCATGATCAAGACGTTTTAATTTATCTGGAAAAATACAAATTATTGAGTTTCATTAAGTCATAATGCAAGTGTGTGTTGAAAAAGTACAAGTGGAAATATTCAAATTAAGCAAATAATATAATTAAGCATAAATATGTTAATAAAAAAGATTAAAAATCTTGTATGTCGATTAATGTTTTTGTTTGTGTGACTGCAGGCCGTGTGTGAGTGTGAAGTGTTTTTTTTTTATTTTAAACGATAATCAAAAATTCAGATCACACTATGGCAACAAAAAAATTAACATTTTCTACTCATTAAATCGAAATATACAAATGAAATATTAATTTAAATGCAGCTTATAAATTTGTGTTTAGAAAAAAAAAAAAAAAAACGAACGAACTAAAGTGAATTGCCATAAATAAACACATAATAATTGCGAAAACACTCATTTTTTTCTCGGAAATTAAATATATTTTTTAATTTATCTGTTATTGATAACACGGAACGCCACTGTATATTAAAATAGAGCAGAAAAGTGTTCAACATTAAGTATTAAATAACCACAAATATAAATATGTTTATAATTTTTGTTTATATAAATATTTTTATTTTTATTTTATTCATAATTTAATAAACCTTTTCAAGATATCTGCTTTGTTGATAGACATTGTTTATCAAAAGGATAAAAACGTAACTATATTAATATCGTTCTGATGTCTAACCGTCTATCACATATGTTGTTAAATCTCTAAAGATAGACACTTTTCACTTTTCACGGAAGGATTATTTCTACGGCCGCTATAAAAATAAATATAATAAAACAACATTGAAAATTTAATTGAAAAAGTTATAGTTTAAAAGAAACTAAAAACACGCTTTAATATTCAAATTAAATTTTTATTACTAACAGATAAGTAGCATACCTTTAGGATGAGTGTACAATAACAACATCTTTGGGGACTTTACGTTACTTTACGTAACCCTATTGTTTTCGCTACAATGTCTGTTCGTCTGTCAGCGCCTTTTATCTCTGAAACCGTAATAGGTAGACTCTTGAAATTTTCACAGAAGATGTGCAACTGTTGCCGCTATAGCAACAAATACCAAAACTTTTAGGTAGTTTCGATGGAGACGTGTTATTCACGTATTTCTTGAACTGTAGGAGGCATACACTTAAAATTTACAAACAGTAATTAAAACGTAGTTCGCTATATAAACAAGTATAAAAAAATAAATCTAACAATAAAGGGTGTTACGATAGTGACATGATTTGCTAAGTTTTGAACGATAATAGTTAGACTCTTGAAATTTTACATGAGGTGTATACTATTCCGACAGTGACGTAATAGACTTGACAATTACTAAAAATTAAATGGTGTTCCGTCAGTAACATGTTTTTAACGTATTATTTTTGTGATCGTAAAATCTTGATATATTCATAGAAAGAGTATTGCCATGGCTGCTATAACAAATAATGAAATTGAAGGGTGGTCCGACAGTGACATGATTTGTACGTAAATAGCCTTATTTTTTGAACCGAATAGGTAGACTCTTGAAATGATTATAGTGGATGTTTTGCTTCGGCCACTGTAACAATTACTAAAAATTAAAGGGTTTTCCATTAGTGAGCTGTTTTTCACATATATTGCTTTATATATTTTGAACCGCAATAGGTAGGCTGCTGGTATTTTTATAGAAAGTCGGTTACCATGACCGATATAACAACAATTACTAAAATTTAAAGTGTGCTCCGATAGTGATGCAATGTTCCCGAATATGACTTTATTCTTTGCGAAAGTGACAAATATTTACCTATGTATGTAGCCTAAGTTTAGAAGCCGGACTTAAACCTTCGCAGATTATGTATAAATTTGTCCCCTATAACAAGAACAAATAATAAAAGCAAAATCAAAGGGTGTTTCAATAATGACACGATTTTAAACATATAACCTTATAGTAATAGTCTGACACTTAAAATTTACACATATTATAGTTTACAATATCTACTGTAACAAGTAACGAAAATAAATTTAATAAAAGTAAAAGGGTGATCCCTAAATGTCGCAAATTTTGAGGAATTTGGCCTTCTCTTTTAAACGTTATAGGCAGACACTTGATATTTACATAGGGTATTTAGTACTATGCTCTAGTATAAAAAATAATTAACAAATAAAGGGTGCCCCATAAGACATGATAAAACTTGAATTTCGTTTATATAGCGAATATAGTTTTAATCACTGAGTACGAGTTTTAGGTGTCTATTTTACAGTTCGAGAAATAAAGATATTTACGTGAATAGCGTATATATGTTGCTACAGCGGCCAGAAGATGTATAATCTTCTGTTAAAATTTGAAGAGATATTTTACGCTGACAGATGGACAGACATTGTAGCGAAAACAATGGGTTACGTTTCTACCTTTTGGGTACGGAACTCTCAAAAGGTATTGTCAAACAAAGAGGTTATCATTGATTTATTATTTGGAGGAAATAAAGAAACTAGAAAGACACCGAACTAAATGTATCGAGCTTAAGCAGGATCGACTGTGTGTTAGATTAAGTAGAGAATAAAACGCCCGCAAATAAAAATCTTTATCTAAAAAGTCCCAGACTTATCAAATTACCCTCGTATATTAAAAAATATATATATATAAAATTAATTTTAACAACCGCTTTTTTTAAAGCTGCACTACTTACTTACCTTTCACAAGTTGGCCCTTATGTAAGCCCAAATTAATTTGTATACGCGATGCTCCACTTATAGGAAATCCAAATCTCGGATGTACATCAGCGTATGTCTGGTGCAGTTCCTGTACTGGCTCTATGCCCTCGAATTTCTCATAGATTTTCGGATCACCCGAAAAGAAATGTGGAAATGAGGGATAAATTGGTGCATCATCGTAACAGCGTGTTGCATTTATAACCCCACTAGGCATACAGTCTTGTGTATTGCGACAATAACATTCATTGTTAGGATTCTCATCAGGATTGGAAAAGACATTCAGGGGCGTGCGGTAACGCAGAGCATCAATATTATTGAAAATGGTCACTTCTTCTTCGAATTGCAGTGGTATTTTGCGGCATAGGACTTGTAGGAAGACATGAAGTGGTTCCCGTGTCTCCACCAAATGTGGTGGAAACATGGAAGGATCTGAGCCATCGACACGATTACACTCATCATCTGTCCAAAAATCCAGGGATGGTTTACCATTGAACTGTGTAATTATGCTAAACTTGTTTATGTCATCTTCGCCGGTATAAATTTGTAAAGAATCGACACTGGTGCCATTGCGCTGATGAAGAGAAAATTTGAAATCATATTAATTATTTTGAGTTTATTTAATTTAAATTTTTAATTTAATTTAAAAATAAATAGTATTTAATTTTAAGAATTAAAATTTGAAAGCAACAATTTTTCTTTATTATTAGGGGTAAGGGAAAAGGAATTTCTGTCGTTTTAAAACACATGCAATTTTATGCGTTTTCGTTCAATATAAAGCCGGTTTAAGCAGTTAGATTAGTATATAATTAATGATTTGTGTCAATTTTTGGTAACTGCAGTGAAGTAAAAGAGTACTTCAGACAGTGTATGTTGTATGAGTTCCAAAAAAGGAAAAAGAGCGATGGAGGCAAAAAACTTATTTCGAATTAAAGTTTACCAAATATGATTTGAGAGATTGACCCAGAATGAGGGCCTTCAGACAAAGTGCTACGTAATATGATCATAACAAGTCCCACGTTAACTTCTGCAGAAGTGGGCCTCGAGCTTGGAATTCATCAGACTTAGGATCAGATTAAAAGGCTTGGTGTCGTATTAAAACTATCTGTTTGGATACCACACTCTTTTCATTCCCATTTATACTGCTGTAAAATTCAAATACTTTGTATTCTCTGGAATAGAATAAGGCTACGAATGAAGATAATTAGTTTATTCTGTAAGAAACCGATGCGCTTGCCTAGATCCTTCGTCCTACTAGATCCCAAAGCGAAGGTCTCATTCTGCGTTTGTCAAAATCTGCAATTCATCATGGTCCTCGATACACAAAATGACTGGTAAATAGCGTTGATAATAGCTCTCTTCTGTTGAACATTTTAACTTATGAGACTTTAGCTGAGTCGGCAAAATGAACTGCTTTGCCTTTTTCAATCCAGCTATGGCCCATCAATAACCAGCAAATTCGTACTAAACGCAAGAATTCCATCGAGCTTCGCTACGCAGCCTGCTTGCTGCGTTTCCAAGTAGCGATTATGAGCAAGCACCCAGCATAAGTTGAAAAAACTCACACAGTCCATGGCAATACATGACCACACTTCATAAGATAGTAAGACCCCTACTCCGAAAACATTCGCTAACACAAAAGATGATTGCATAAATTTTAGTCCAACAGATAAGATATCTATAGGAATTGCTCTTTAACCCCAGTATAGCCATTTTTGTGTTTGGAACTATCAGGTAACCAGAGTTATTTAGCATCTTCATGCCACCAATTCTGATATGGTCTACCAAATCTCCAATCGTCTCTTCGGCAATTCCCGCCACCCAAAGTGCACTCCTGCATTCATTTGGTAAGGCCAGAACATGGACAATCTCTATCTTTATTCTATTACTATGTACGTACGCTACGATCTTCAATATTCATTTAATTTATCGCTCGACACTCACACTTTCACGCACACATACTTACATTCATTAGTAAACCAAATTTTGAATTGCTCGTACTTGAAAATAAATTCTTCAGCGATAATATTCTGTCGGTGTAACCCCAAAGGAAATCTTTGGCAACAAGTTTTTTAAATGGTTGTTCACCGGTATTTTTGACAGCATTAAAGGTGATTGTTTTTGTAATAAAACTTTTAATTTTATCGACTGTTAATGAAGCTGCTAAATACGGAACATTTGGCACTACAACATCAATATTTTCTCCATGTGTGGATTTGTCCGGCAGAAATTCGTAACTGCGATGATCCTAAAAGAATAGAATGAATATTATTGCAATAAACGACAGTAACTCCAATGTCAAAACTACTTACACGGAATGTAACGGTAAAATTATCATTAAAGACCACATTCACTTTTGTGGTGTGTTCTTTGTAGGTCAAGGGACCAATGTCAACTACTTTTATCTTATCGGCTTTATGATCTAAATAATCTTGTATATTCGTATAATTGAATATGTGTACTTTAAGTAATGTATCGTATTTTGGATTTGGATTCATCCACGATTTAGCTGTTTCGGAATTATTTGCTAAAATAAGATTCTGCAAGTTCAAAAAAAAAAAAAAAAACAAAAGAGAAAATTATTATTATATATTTTTTTAAATTTTAAAGTAAAGATATTAAATCAAACTTATACATACCTCTAACATTGCATTGTTGTAATATTCTGTGCACCACATGACAAAGAATCCAGTTGAACTTATAATAAACAGTAAAACAACAACTGCCAGAACTGTAAAATTATAAAATGCTTATAGTCGTAATCACTTAATATCTTACTAAAAGCTAAGGATATTAAAAATGCCAGGGTTAAGTGTTATTACTGCTATGATTTTAATGAAATGTTAAATTAATATTCATTTTATAGAATTTCAAAAATATAAAAACTATATATATTTTTATTTGGTGTTCCTAGCTCTGAAAATCAAATTAATAAATCATATAAAATATTCAGCATAATTAAATAACGCTAGAACTTGTTTTATTTATATTTAGATTTAAGTTTCATAAATAAGTAAAATGAAAAAAATCCCTGTGAATTTATTTTGCATGTCTTTTTTTATTCCACAC
This sequence comes from Phasia obesa, assembly GCA_949628195.1. Classification (NCBI taxonomy): domain Eukaryota; kingdom Metazoa; phylum Arthropoda; class Insecta; order Diptera; family Tachinidae; genus Phasia; species Phasia obesa. Next base: position 136,249,123 of record OX451219.1, on the reverse strand, counting down.
TAGCTGAGCCTGCCACTTCGTGAGCGTCCTTGAAACATATTGTTCGATTTTGCTTTGAAAGCAATCCACACCAAAAACTCTTACTTTTTTAGTTCCGCCTTAAACTATGCTTCAGTTATGGTTATGTATTTAATTTATAAAATAGCGTGGTTAGTGCTTTAGTTATGACTTATGTATTTACTTTAGTAATAAAATAACTGTGTACTTTCACTGCTTTTTCTCCACTTTTTCTTCGAAATAAGATATTTCCAAAAAATATCCTATATTGAAATCAGGATACTTAGGTACCTCCTCACAAAATTTTGTTAATATCCATCCAGTAGTTTTTACGTGATGCGAACGCAAACGAAAAGCAGACAGGCAGAAATGAGTTACTATTTTATTATGTGTATAGATTATTTTAAACAAAGCAAAAAGAAAGAACAGGAAGTAGAATATTTTTAATTTAAAGTGATTTTGTGGAAATTAACAAGTTAGTAAACTTAACTCTCGGGTCGAAATTTAATGTTATCGGCAATGATAACAAACCATATGTCAGACGTCCACCTCTTCCAGCGTATAATGCAAAATACATTTAAAAATTATAAAGTATGGTGGCTCATCAGCGATTGTAAGGCGTTGCTTAACGTCGTCAGGAGTTGGTCCATATGTTAAAATTGAAGAAGAACTGACAAGTGAAATACACAGCAGATTCTTAGAGAATCATTGCGAAGATGATAAAGCTTTAGCTTGGACATTTGAACAAGATAATGGCCACAAGAACTGCTCACGTAGTGTCAAAAACTAAATTGCAGGGAATAAAATGAAGACCTTATGTTAACCAGCACAAAGTCGTGAATTAAATCCTATAGAAAATTTATATGGGATTATAAAAAGGACAGTAGCTTAACGAAAATTCAAAAACAAGTCCATTTTAATGAAAATGATGCAGTTGAAATGGGAGCAACTACTTCCAGCCCAATGTGCTGAATTGGTCCAAACTATGCCACAACGATGTGCTAAAGTGATATCGAATAGGGGCTTTTCAACTTAATATTGTCCTAATATAAGGTAAAACTAATAAAAGATTCTATATTCATGTGATAACTATATTTTTTTCAGATGACTTAATTATATGAGCACAAAATATGCAAATAAAAAAGAAAAAAAATACAATATTTTTTATAAAGTTTAATCTAAAAGAAAATTTATTTTTCTAGTTTTGAAATTAATTAAAATTTATTTAATACTGTGTTAAATTTTTTTCGAAACCATGAAAAATAAGTTCATTATAAACAATCTTTGGTACAACCATGTGCTCAGGAACTTTTTAAGTATATACCATATGAAATTACCAATGGCTGGGTCTACTGGTTCGGAAGAGGTCACACCAAAAAAAAAAAAATAATATAAATATATAAACTCGAGAACAAGAACAAAACTCTAGAAATTAGTATAATTTTTTTTTATACATTTAAATTGAAATAATTAGATTCGATAGAAATATATTTATTTTAACGGCAGGAACCGAGAAGATTTTTTTATATACATGGACTTATGCCACTTTCAAAATATACAGCTTATTTAGGTTATAAATCATTAAATGTTGTATAAAACAGGAAGGATAAAAAAGTATGTTAACAGTAAAACAACACTAAGGAAACAACATGGATTTTTTATAATTAAAGAAACTTTAATTTACAGGTCCGTGTAAAAATATAACTACAAAAAATGGATTACATACAAAAACATTAATTTAAAGCAAATAGTTCAATTAAAATTTTATTGAGTTTCAAGTTTCAAGTGCCGTTAAAGATCAACGATTGCTCCAAAAATTGCTATTTAAAATTTGTTTTCTTTCTATTTTTATTATTATTAGTCGTCAAATTGTTATTTTGGTTTTTGCTAAGTGAGGAAAATGAATGAATGAGTATAAATTTTAATGTACAGAAACAACGTGTATTATCAGAGCAGTGCACGTTGGGGCAAAATAGTCGAAAAAAATCTTAATTCAGAGAAAAGCGAATTCGATTCAAGTAGATAAGAAAATAGATTTCTCAGGGCTGTCCCAGAATCCAAGTCGGTTTTGATTTTTATTGATTTTGCAAACCAATATTAATATATTAAGTTTGTTGTCAATTCAATACAAGCTAATAAAGCCTGCTGTTTATTATAGTAAATACAAATTCATTTTATTTGGTTTTCCCAACGTTTCGTAGATGTTTTGTCTACTTTTTCAAGGGATGGTCTATTTAAAATATAAATATAAAAACATATTCATTAATTTCATTTGTTGTCATGCAAACAAGTCGGTTTAGTTATTTTCGAATCAGATGTTGTTTGTCTCTTGCACATTTGTTTACAATTTTAATGTTACTTTTTGAAAAAATAATTGTTTTTGTTTAAATATTATTGCATTTTGATAAAAATATACCTATAAAAAAAATATTACGATAAAACAAACTGACTACTGCTGTTGACAGGACGGACGCTCAGAAAAGGTAAACAGAAGAATTTTGCGAGATTGCAGCAATTCGTTTGAGCTGCCGGAGACAACTTAAGTACATACATAGAAATAAATCTATTTTATACTGAGCGTTCAAAGCTGCTTGCCAGGTTTATAGCATATTATTGGTTAAACAAAGACACTTTCCGAATGGTTTAGGCACAATCAAAGGATACTTTCTTTTTTCTTTTCGATTTTTAGCAAAAGGATCCTAGCAGAGATCTGCCGGAGATCTAGAAACGTACGTAGAAGCACGGTTTCAACAATTTTACACTATATATGTATTTAAGGTTATGGAGCGGTTCATTTGCCATCAGTGGGTACAACTAAAAAAAGCTCCAACGAAAAACAACAATAGCAAATACAAAATTCATTTAATAATTGGTTGCATCGATCGGACACACAGAAAGATAAAAAAAAAAAACGATAAAAATTCAAGTTCGAACATAAAATCGATAACATTAGATTTCATGACACCAAAGTATTTTTTTTTTGTCGGTTTCAAATCCAATTCCAACAACATAGGATTCTGTAACCTCCCTGTCTAAATAATAAATCATTTTTATTCCTCTATTAAATAATGATCACAAAAAAATGTAAAACACAATTTTATACATTTTGCTAATGCTTAGAAAAATTTGAACTGAACTAAGAAAAAGCCTTTTAAGAGTACTTCCAATAGTCCTATTATTCTACTTCTCATTTTTATTTCTTGCTTCCTGGATAAATTAATAGCAGTGTAAAGTAATCACTTGCTGGATCATGTATAAAACTTTTTAGCAGGGATCGCAAATAATGATTATCCATCACATTTTAAAAGAAAAAAATCATTATGTTAGGGATATGCTACATGTACAAGGAGTACACCATTGCAATCGTCTTTAAGGGGACTGTCCGTTCCGCCAATGATTTTTATTTTTTAAGTTTTATTGAAAAAAATCAAAAATAAAAATTATTTTTCGAGTTCTATTTTTTCCTCAGACATCAATGATTACTTGTTGAGTTTGATTTTTCGCTTAGAAAATAAAAATTATTCTCCGAGTTTTATTTTCTGCTCAGAGAATAAAAATTATTGTCTGAGTGTTATTCTTTGCTCGCCATTTAATGATTGATGTTTAAGTTTTATTTTCTGATTGAAGAATAAAAATTACTTTCTGAGTTTTATATTTCACTTAGAAAATAAGGATTATTTTTCAAGTTTTATATTTCGCTTAGAAAATAAAAATTATTTCTTGAGTTTTAAATTTTACTTAAAAATAAAAATTAATGCTTTTGTTAATTTGGACATATGTAAGTATATAAATAGTACTTTTTGAAACTTTTTAACTAAAAAACATAGAAATTAGTTTAGTTGGCATTCTTTTGATATAGTAAAAGTATCAAACTAGTGTTTGGTACTTTTTCTTCATTTCAATATTTGGGGGATAAAACGTGTACTTTGGTACTTTTTTGGAACTTTTTTACTGAAACACATAGAAATAATATTAGTATCGTTATTTGAGATAGGGTTTCAGTGAGATATGTGTTTCAGTAAAAAAGTTCCAAAAAGTACTATTTATATACTTACATATGTCCAAATTAACAAAAGAAAGAAATAATTTTTATTTTTAAGTAAAAAATAAAACTGAAGAAATAATTTTTATTTTCTAAGCGAAATATAAAACTTGGAAAATAATCCTTATTTTCTAAGTGAAATATAAAACTCAGAAAGTAATTTTTATTCTTCAATCAGAAAATAAAACTTAAACATCAATCATTAAATGGCGAGCAAAGAATAACACTCAGACAATAATTTTTATTCTCTGAGCAGAAAATAAAACTCGGAGAATAATTTTTATTCCCAAAGCAGAAAATAAAACTTAATACATAATCGTTATGTTCTAAGCATTAAATAAAGCTCAGAGAATAATTTTTATTCTTTGAGTAGAAAATAAAAATCAAGAAATAATCATTAAAACCCAATTTTTAAAATAAAACTCATAATCATTACAATCTCTGCTTTTTAGGGAAGATATAACGCCATGGATGGAATATATGGCAGTACTTTGGACAAAGATCTTAAAATTTCTAAATTAAATTTGTGACTATAGGAAACAAACTCAGTGTTATGTAAGGAACACAACTGGGACGAACGACGAATTTCGTTAATTTCTTCGTGTAAAGCACAATAACGACGAAAAAATAACAGTGTGGAAAGAAAGAAAATATACAAAAAAAAATTATCAAATAACTACAAATTTGATGAAAATTATTAATTACTAGCTGTGCCCGCCACGTTGTGGGCGTCTTGACAATATTTTACTCGATTTTGCTTTAAAAGTATTCATTGTAATTCCACATAGTAAAAATACAAATCAAATACAAATTTTACTCAATTGGCGCCTAATTTTGCGCAATAGTTTTTAAAATATCACAGTTTTAAACCGAAAATGCGTTTTTACTGCTTTTTCTTGGAAGTGAGATATTTTTGCGGAAAAAAGTATCCTATATCAGTATGATAAGGAACCTCCTCACAAAATTTTGTTAAAATCCATCCAGTAGTTTTTACGTGATGCGAACACAATGAAAAGCAGACAAACATACGGAAATGAGTTACTATTTTATTATATGTATATGTATATATAGATAGATATACATGTAAAGATATAATTTAAAATAAGAAATATAATGTTTATTACATTAAAACCAAAACAGTGCTTGTACATAAACGTTTAAAAAGGAGGTGGTGGGTACAACCAGTAAACAGTAATAGAAACGATTTGATAGTGTGACCATATAAAATAATAATACTTAAAAAATGAAACATTAACAAAAAAAAAAACGATTAAAACCAATTTTGATAGTTAACTACTCTTTTGTACCCTTATTTTAAATGCTTTAAAATAAAAATAAATTAATTTTAAAGTAAAAAAAAACTTTATTTACTAAAATACTTGGAAAATAAAACCAAACATGGTCACATTATTTGTTTGTCGCACGCCGGCATAAAACATAGAAATAAATACACAAATGTGTTTTATTTTTGGCGACACTAAATTCGCAGTCAAAATTCGTCGTTCGTCCCAGTTATGGTTCTGGAATAATGAAAATTTTCTATTATAAGTTCAGGAGTAATTTTTGTTGTTTCAGAAAAAGATGTAGTTATCAAAGCTTGGTTTTGCATGAAAGATAATTAGCCCTATTCCTTTCCTAAGAGATTTGTTTTAAGCAACATCCTACGTATCTTTCTCTGTCACCTTGCTTGTCAATTGCAAGAACTTCTGCAAAATTGAAACTTTTATTTAACCGCAAAGTTAAAAAAAAAAAACATTTTATGAAAATAAAACGCATAGCAGTGCATTAAAAAAAACAACGTTAAACATTTTATGATAATTTTTAATATTTGTCTTTTTTTATGCGGTACGATTTGTTTAAGAAAAATTAATTTAAGAATTTCAGTTCATTGCCACTTTTGCCCCAGTGTGTATATTGTTTTGTTACTATAAATTGTTTATCACGTTTAAATGATGTCTTTTTGCGGTTGTTTTCGTCTACATAATACTTCATTCATATTCACATATGTAAATATCTTCCTACATACCACATATTTACAGTACATACATACATATCGCACTTTATCAAAAAGAGGGTATTAACTCAAAATTTTTAAATTTTCACTTTTTGCGATAAATCAACCAACAACATAACATCTACATATATCCACCTACTGTAACAATTTCAACGTATTCTGATTACTCTTTCAACTCGAAACCCGCTTGTGAGACCATTTTCGTGATAGCGTCTTGAGTACTTATATATCAACAAAAAGTTATTATTTTTATTTGGCAATAATTGCAAAAAAATATAAAAGACAAACAGTGTAAATATATTTTTAAATGGAATTTGCTTACTATAATATATGTTCGGATTTATTAATCATCTTAAAATCACAAACAGTTTTTTTACCTCTACTGAAAATTTTAAAAATTTGAGTTAATATCCTCTTGTTGATTAAGTGCGATATGTATAATTATTGGACTTGAGTGTGATTATACTTACGTATCAATGTTACCATTTCTTTTGTCCGTTGTTCTTTTTCTCCAATTATCTCGTAAACTAATTCGAAGAGGCTTTGTTGTGTCTTTTTACTTTCGCTGCGATTGTATTTAACAACGGTTGCATTTTCGCCACCATTGCAGTGGCGGTCGGTTTTATTTGCATGATTAAGCTTTTCCTTGTTGTAATATTGGTCTTGTTGTTGTTGTTCGCTGTCATCATTTTTATCATTTTTATTGTATTCGTCGTTTGTTTTTGAATTTAAAGGCATCTCAGATTCTTTTTTATCACTATCACTATCAGGTTTTGGTTTTTGTTCTTGCTGACCTAAAGTCATATTGGAGAGAGAGTATTATCACTCTGAAATTATGAAAAACATTAATTATAATTAAAATAGCGTTGCTGCAGAGAAATTACATGAGCTGCTTTTTTTTCGACAATTTTGTTTTTATATTGAGAAGTACATAAACTTTAATCGGTTCTTTCTCGGAAATATGTTGGTTGTGGTAAGATTAATACATAGTAACGTTAACAAAGCGGTACATACTCTGAAATACTGAATGAAGCAATAAATTCCATCATGCAACAATTAAGTTCAGGTATTTACTGAAAAGTTTTGCTTAAATTTTTATTACAAATTATTTGTGGAAATGCTTTTATTTTTACTGTTTGTATTTATTAGAAAGATGAAACATAAATTCTCAGTTAAAGTAAACATAAATTTATTAGTTGAGCTGAGTTGAACAAAGATTTTAATTTGATTTTAAAGCATGAATAAATAAGCGTTGAGTTTACCCACAAAAAGCTATTTGACCCCCGTCTTCATTAGACTCTAACATGTCATATAGTCAAACTTCATATAAAAAACAATAGGGTTACGTTTTTACACTTTGTGTACGGAACCCTAAAAAAGAGATTAAAAATAATGTTTTTTTTTATATGAAGTTTGACAAGAAAATCTCTATTCAATCATTAATCGTCAAATAGTGAGAACGAAGTCTACCACTGCCCTAAGATTCCCTGTTGTTTAATATTTCTACTTTAATATATACCATATATATTGGTTGTTGCTTGAAGATTGGCTAAAGCCTCACTACTTTTGGTAATTAATAGAAACATGTCATCAATGACATGTTGCAGCACTATTGTGAATACCTAAAAGTAAGAGGATTAGCTTCAAAACAAAATAGTTGGGCTCTATAATAAGCGCCGGTTTTGGCTTTTGGCAAAGAATCTGTAAAGATCAGAGTCTCGCGGTATCGCAATGAACCTAGAGCTCTAACTGCGTCGAATACATGTTATTCTGTCAGTCATCCATACCTAACCTTACTTAATCCAGCATAAATTATTTTCGAGCTACGAGTATAATACATATTTGCAATGTCTACTTCGATATATTTAAATTTTTTTTATTTATTTTTTGTTTAGTTTCTTTTGAAATGTCAAGTGGATGTTTATATCACTTATCACGGTATTTAATTTTTTTGAATACTGACAACTGCGTGTTTATGTTTAATTTATTAATACGTACGACTTTATGAAGAAATCATAATTATTCTAAATGAAAAAATCTTTAAACAAATGTGCAGATAATGTTCATGCATGAGTCTAAAGTTTATTGCAGTGATAAGGCGATCTCTAGTCAATTTCATTGTGGAAAATTCTAAGCAAATACAATAAAAGTTGCAATAAAAAAGATTTTATGCATTAATTTAATAGGGTTATTATTTTTATGCTTGGGTTTTCAAAATCATCACCTTTTGCAGTTCTTTTTCAGATGGCAGTAGAAAATGCAATGCTACATGCTCTTATTTGAGTTGTTGGGGTTGTTGGCGTTTCATTATACAAAGATAACCGCACAAAGCGCATTATTATAAAATAACCGAGCAACCATGTCTAGCACGGATTTAGCGCTAGACATTATTCTACCAGGTATACCCTCTATTGGTGAGAGGGCATAAACTTGGGAGACAGATAAAGAAGACAATACTCAAACAGTACAAACAGCACTTAATGGTTAAAATAGAGTTATGACATACCCTAATCACACCTATATTTTAGCTAGTCGAGAGCTTTATATGTTGTGAAACTGTAGCACAACACACCAGTTTTATAAACTCTGTTGATAAATTTAACCAACTAACGGAACGTTTCACAAACGGCAGCTTCGAATTTTGTCTACTAACTGGACTGCGTTGTAATGTATAAAGAAAGAACACGATGTACATAAATATATATAAAGAGATGCTAACAGGCGTGTAGCTTGATCAAGTTTTAAACGTTTCCTCAAAAGTTCTACATAATCTGCTCTATTATTTGTCCCACCAAAGTGTCATTACATTTTTTCATTACAAATAATGTTATTAATTTGAAAGAAAAAATGGTCAAATTTTATTTTAAGCACTTGCAGAATGTAATGTACTTGCAGCGATGCTGCATCCGATTTCAGCATATTTCTCATCTATCTACATGCTTCGGGTGGTGTTAAGTTGTATAGATCATCTATTAAACTAACCAACCTCAGATAGGGAAACACGAGAAAAATCGTATTATATCATCTATATTCAGTTGGTTTGATAATTAGCAATGTGAGTAAGTTTTTGTTATTTTCTTTTACCCCAACATTCTTTTTTAGTTGTTACCAATCTATATAGTAAGTAGTTCGGCTAATAAATTTCAAGTTTTCAATATAGCTCACATTTTTTACACAGGATGAGCTAGTGTTAATTATGAAATTTTCGTTTAGATGTATTCTAACTTTATCATACACTATAGACTACCCTGCATAAAATGGGGTAACTATAATATAATAATTGCTTTTTTAATTGCATCATACAGCATACATGACAGCGTTATGTGTAGAATAGCCCATTATGTCGAAATATTCTATGTCCGACCGCTTGGTAGACATCTGAGCAAATTTCGTTAGTGCGGCCTTGAATTTAATTCTTCAAGGCATGGGAGATTGAGTGCTTGTTGACATAGACCTTTGACTTCAAATAGCTCTATAAAAAAATTCACGCGATCTAAAAGGACCTATTTGAACGATCAAAGCATATATTACTATCAGTATCTCTCATTCAGTAAGTGTTGTATGGGATGATGCCATCTTGTTGAAACATATCTATGTATGCCCTTCACATCAATATCATTCATTTAAGACATATACATAGATCTCTGTTAGTAGTGTTATGTTTCTATATTGAGCAGATATAACAGACGAATTGACCAGCTATAATTTTAAAGAAGTATATTCTACTGATGACTCTAGCTAAAAAATCAGCACAAACACCATACGATGGAAATGTAAGAAATCTTAAAGAAGACATGTATTATTAAACGTTAAGAACCGTTTTTTTTTTATTCTAAACAGGTAATGGCCAGGGTATGATATCCTTAGCCTCCTCCAAAATCTGCAGCGCGGCCTATATCTTCGTATAGGAAGTGAGACTCCAAATTCAGCTAGGTAAGATAAAAATGAGATTTATAACTCTCATCCAGTAAAAAAAGTTGAGTTTAATGGTGCTCATCCAGTGAAAACTTGTGGTTAATAGTTCTCCTGCAGTAAAAAAGTTGAGTTTAATGGTGCTCTACGACTTATTGACACAAATAACTAGGTTATACACGATAACTAAAACTATTACACGTAGCTGATTAAAAAAACCCGCCAATAATAGTACCGCAGTACAGCTATTCGGGGAAGCCAATCAGCCAGTGTAAGAGTGAGATGTAAACCACTGGAAGGCCGAGCAACAATAATGGCCTAATTGACTTTAAGCAATAACGTCAATTACGCGCGCACGTTGTTCCTCAACCCAGAGCTACTTTATGACCTGGTTAACAACCCTTGTGGTTTTGTCAGCTGTTAAAAAGATTTTTAGTGCTGCCAACAGTTAATAATTCCAATGGCGGCAAATTCAGTTCTTGCATGAGTTTTGGGATACCTTTATACATATCAATTAAATTTTTTTAAATATGGTACAAGGTGTATCCATTTGCCAGGTGGTAAAGTAATAATTGTTATTATTTTGATGTGTGGCGTTTGATATTTATGTGGAGTTTGACATTTCGAGTAATGAGACAAATTAAAGAATTCACCATTGCCAGCAGCTGCTAAATTGATTCGCTTTGATGTAATCAACCTTTTTTTTTATTAATAATTTCATTTTTTTAGGAATATGGCCGTTTGCGTTTTAATCCTTTTTAAGGGCTTTTTATCTATTTTCGTGTGATTTTTCGTTAAAAAAATTAAAACAAATTTTAAAATAATTTTGGTTTCCTCTATGCCAGTGCTTGAAATTTAATAAAACAAAATTGTTATTCCTTTTTTTATTATTATGCTGATAAGAACTTTTTGCTAATTTTAGCACTTTTTTAATTTTTTATTAATTTCAGACAGCTATTGAGATGACATTTATTAACACACTTCCAAATTTTTGTTTTTTAATTTATTTTAAGAACCAAAATATTTAAACTGATTAAAGTTAAAGTGTTTTACAAAGCAACCATATGTAGAATTTGGAATATTTTTGTTGCTAACATTGAGAAAATACAATTATTGTGTAATTTCCTTATATTCACATTTAAATTTTTTTTTAAATAATTTAAATTTTTTTTAATAATTTTACACATTTAATTTTTGAAAATCCTTTTCTTATAAATTTTTCATACTTTTTTTTATAACATTAAAGGATGTTTTTTTTCAATTATAATTGAATTATTTTCACTCTTTGAAACACCGTTTAGTTGTTTATTAATTAAGCTTTTTTAATAAAATTCCTTAAATTTCCTTTCTTTAGAACATTTTGCATTTAGAAGAGATACGAGCTCTGCGATAAGGTAACGGCAACTGACTGACAACTTAATAATTTTTACCATATCGGTTCTACTAGGCAATGGGTAATTTATGAAGAAAAAAAAATAATTATTCTAAAGATCACAATAATAATCACACAAAAATAATATTTATTAAAACATATGTACATGAGCGAAAACAAAAAAATAATAAAACAATGTATATGACGATGAAGAATATTGTTCTCCATACATACAAACATATGTATGTATGAACATACATAAATACATATTTACATCAACAAAGTGTACATGTACTTATACTTAGTAACTTAAAAATAATTTTATTTGGTTCAGAAATCACTGTAATGCCTTCTTTTCGTACAAACAACAAAAGCCTTATCTACACTGTCAGAAATACTAGTGTAATGTTATTAAAACCATATCTGTAATAGTCGAAGATAAAGAAAATATGTTGAGTAAGAAATTGAGTTTTTTGCTTTCATATCAGCACAATTTTTCTCCTTTATCTTTCAAACGTGTTCGTAGATTAGTTAAGACTTTGCTGATTGAACAGGGATAGTAAAATTAAATTGTTATTTATAAGATTTTGAGAAGTTTGTTTATCTAGAAAAATATGAGAGCTTGAGGTCTTTAACTTTTGCCTCAATTAGTTCGTATTAAATCTACACATTCAGATAAACGAGGACGAGATAGAGCGAAGGCATTGTCCCCTCCCGTACAAATTAAATATTACTTTAACCTTTGCAAAGGTTTCTTTAATATAAAGTGGCGTGGTGCACTCAAAAATTAAAGAGATTGAACCAATGGGTTTGTTACCTCAATTTTCCCACATCAAAACAAATTTCGTGGGCGTAGAACCTTACATATGAAAAAATTTTTGTTTTTAGCTATTAAGAGAAATTTAAGTTTCTTCTTGATAAATTACAATAAATCAGTCAGGTACGATTCAGACTCAAACACGTGGTCTTTCGTACTACCTTTAATATATAATTTTAAAAGTGCAAGTTTTTTATTTTTTTCACGCGTTATGGGTCAACCTCAAATTTTAATTATTTTTTTATAATAGAGCACAGTACAAAATACCCTTTGTAAATGTCAAGTGTCTTTTATAACATTTACAAGAAAATACCAAATTTCTCAAATTTGCGACATCTAGGAAACACCCCTTCAATTTTATTTATTTTCCTTACTTGTTGTTACAGTAGATGTTGAAAAATATAATCTACGTAAATTTTAAGTGTAAGCCTATTATTGTTCAAATATAAGATCATAAATGCAAAATCTTGTCACTATCAGAACACCCTTTATTTTTGGGTTTAATTTTATGTACTACCATTATTATGTACGATTCATTCGAGTTCAAAAATAAGGCTACATATGTACATAAATTTGTGTCACTTTCGCAACACCCTTTAATTTGAATCTTTTATATTTCTTGGTGTAGGAGACATAACTTTACACACTCTGTATAAAGTTACGATTAAAAAAAGTAATATTCGTGAAAATCGCGTCACTATCGGAATACCCTTTAAACTTTAGTAATTGTAGATGGTGGTTATGGTAAAAATTAGGCCGTATTTATAAATAAAAAACGTCACTGTCGGAATACCCTTTGCTATTTGTTGTAGTGGCCATAGCAATACACCTTCATTGAAAATTTCAAGAGTCTACCTATTATGGTTTTAAAACTAGGCCGTATTCATGCATAACACGTCACTGTTAAACACCCTTCATTGTTTAGATATATTTTTTTTTTTTTGATTTTTATATAAACATAGTTTAATTTACTGTTTGTATCGGTTCAACAAATAAAGACACATACGCGAATAATACGTCACTTTTGGTACACCCTATAAGTTTTATTATTTTTTGTTATAGCTGCCGCAGTGTGTGAAAATTTCAAGAGTGAAAATTTACGGTTCCAAAAATAAAAGGCGCTGACAGACGGACGGACATTTCAGCGAAAACAATAGGGTTACGTTTTTAGCCTTTGGGTAGGAAACCCAAAAAATTATATATTATACCAATAATTACTAAATATGATGTATCTTCCAAACTGTTACAATGAGTAACTTTTGCTGACATTCGCAAAGTGTTCGTGGAACTTCTTATGCAGAGTAAATATCTCTACATATAATAAAACAGTAATTCATTTCCTATCTGTCTGTCTGTGTGTGTTCGCATCACTCAAAAACTACTGTATGGATTTTAAGAAAATTTTGTGAGGTGGTACCTTGGTATCCTGATTCCAATAGAGAATACTTTTTTCCGCAAAAAAATTTTGTTTCCAAGAGAAAGTGGAGAAAAGGCAGTGAAAGTACGCCGACTTTGTAATAATTGAGTTCTCGTATGGTTAATTTACCCTAATTAAGCCCCTAATTGGGCAATTAAGACTTATGTCTGAAAGGGTATTAGGGTCTAAAATTTGGTGTGGATTACTTTCAAAGCAAAATCTAACAAAATGTTGTCAGAATGAACACAGTGGTGGCACAGCTAGTGTTTATTGTCGAGTAAATTCTATACCGCCAGGACGGAAGAATTGGGTACTTTTTATATAAAGTATTATTTGATACCTTCGAAATTTGAATTTGATATAGCTGCCCTAAGACAGCCATGTAGCTTAATGCTAAATTATAAATTAGACAACATAAAAAAACAAAACCATTTTAAAAGTAATCTATCAATTGGTTTGCTTTAAAATATTATCAGTGTAACGAATGTATGACATTAATACTCGAACAATGCGAGTACATACTAATTTACAGTTCATTAGTTTATAAGAGTTGGTTAGTTTTTAAAATTTCAATTACACGCTTCTTGTTAAATTCTTTTATGTGTTTTATTCTAATCGTGGGTTTATGGCATTTTTTAAATTACGAAACAATTTTTCTTTAATATTTTGTAAGGATCTAAAAATCGATTATTTAAATGTTGGTGCGAGAACTAACAGTATCGTGCAAATTAAATTTTTGATTTTTCTAAATAAATGTTATTTTAAATTAAATTACGAACAAAATTAATAATGTAATGTTTCCTCCACCCGCCCGTATCGAAAGACCAGTTTTAAATCACAGAAGTACTGGACAGATTATGTAAATAAAGTTCGTATTATATCTGAGCAGTCCGTAGAAAGGCGATCACCACTATATATCAGTTTATCTACCTTAAGAAATACAAGCTTTTAAGTTCTTTACAATGGCCATGTTAGCCGGCCAGTAAATATCAAAACCGGATAAAGTCAGTGTTAAGTCCTCTCTCCATTATTGTTGAATATTGGACTTGAATGGATATTACAACAAACTTAATCCATGGCAAGGGGTATAACTCTCTGAATGCCTAGAAGAACTATATTATGCATAAGACATTTGCCTGCTACATATGTATGTATCTCACAAACAACATAACATGTAAGAAAAGTAGAAACAAAGATAATGAGAAAAGATTTGTCTATCAATAGTCATAAACTTTAAAATGTTACATCTTTCGGTTATTCTAAATGATTACTTTTGCATGAATTTGAATTCGAGAAATTTTCTCTATGGATTTTCTCTCAGAATGTAAATCTTGAGATGTGGCAACGTAAATTCGTAAAATAACGAATCAAAACCTTTAGCAGAAAAAGGAACCCCTATTTAAAATTAAACTTTTTAAACTATATAAACTATATTTATTTTTGTATTTATATGAAAGTGTAAAATTGTATCACTGTTTTAAATAGAAATTACCAACAACAAGTTTACACGTTTACAAGCAATAAAAATATATAACCGATACAACAATACAAGACAATTGTGAATTGAGCAAATGTATTTTGACTTTGTTGTAGCGGTTTTAAAAACACTTTTTCATCTGTTTATATTTCACATAAAAGTTGTTCTTTGTGGATCTTATCATTGGTATATGCAATAAAATCTGATAGAATTCTGCCCTACTCAAAAAATCGTTTTAAAATGGACATTAACAGACATTAACATGTCTTAACAAAAGTCAAACTTCATATAAAAAAAAAACATTATTTTTAATACTGTTTTTTTTTTTTATATGAAGTTTAACTTCTTTTAAGGTATGTTAAACCCCGTCTACATTCGTCATTAACATGTTTTAACAAAAATCAAACTTCATATAAAAAAACAGTATTTGATGTTTGACTTTTGTTAAGACATATTAATGTCTAATCACTTCATAAAAAACCCAGTATTAAAAATAATTTTGTTTTTTTATATGATTTTTGACTTTTATCAACACAAATTTTTATCAGGTACACACACCAGTAAAACACAGTTTTAAAAAAGTAATTTTTTTTATATGAAACTTCAAAAAAATAGGTATTAAAAATAATTTTTTTCATACGAAGTTTGACTTTTGTCATTACCCCCTTGAGGTTTAATTGCATCCCATTGCAATGAATTGTTGAAATGCTACTTTTCGGTTTTGTGGTGAAGTTGTACTTGTTGCTGAAATTGCGATTATTTGGTGAAATTTAGATTTTTGATTATATTAGAGTTTTCAAAGTAAAAAAATTCCTCTGGGACAATTAAAACCACTATATAATTTTGATGTATCATGACTACCTTTGTACAAAAATGGTAAAATTTTTAAATTCTATGGATAGATTTTTTTTTAAAAATTTTTTTTTTTAAAATTGCAATTTTTTTGAGACGTTTCTTCAAATAATTAATGATAACTCAAAAACTACTAGTCCGATATTATTAAAATAAATTCAGAAAAATTAAGATTTGCATAGCCTTTAATTCGTCTATATATCGCGTTTCAATCGGATCAATAGTATCGGAGTTATAATAAAAAACTTAAGAAAAAAATATATTTTTTACGTAAAAATGGCAAAAATTTTCGTTTTAAAAAAATCATAAAAAATCGAAAACGGCAAAAAACTTACAGATTCATTTTTTTTTATCACATAGCGACATATAATAGCAACAAAATGAGATATCGACCATAAAAATCGATTAATTTTTTTCGAATTTATTCACATTTTAGTGAAATCGCTCATTTTCACAAAATTTTAGTTTTTTGCTTGATATAAGCATTATAGCGGGTTTTCAAATGTGTGAAAAACATAAATTTTCCAATTTCAAGGGGTGCATGTCGGATTAATGTTAGATTTGATGAGAAACTTCCACCCACAAAATTTTAGTCGAATTCGACAACGTTAACACGTAGCGCATAGGCCCCAAATCTGAAAAAAAGCGTTTAAATCGAAAATAAT